>JAEUYN010001135.1:0-36939 GCA_018257835.1 Euura lappo
TGCAGGGTGTCCAGTGACAGGGAAAACCTGGAAAACCTGGAAATCTCAGGGAATTCCGTTTGACAGGGAATTCTCAGGGAAATCTCAGGGAATTTAAAAAAGAAGTATGGAAATTTTTTTCGATCTGTAAAGTTCTACGTGAATTTTAACTGCGTACTGAAAATGGAAAATTATTAGTCTTTTTTAATCTTGTATTTACTTGAATACTGGTCGGTAATATCGGCAAAAATGCACATGGGCAATTTCCACCGATTATCGACCAATGTTTGGGCCCTTAAAAAATCGATTTGCCTCAATTTTTCCTTTCTGTGAACTGAGATTATTAGTACATTCACAAAGTTTCAGGCTAATAGAAAGTATGTACCAATCTTGAGAAATCCGATATCCAAATTCTAGAAACAAAAAGTTTCTGCGCGTCTTTATCCTATCTATAGCGTCACAATGAGAATTTAAAAAAATACGTTTTCCATGTGAAAAACTTTCAGCGTCTTGAATCTATTTTTTTATATACCATCAACTCCGCTAAAACCGCCTCAAAAACACGTTTTAGGACAAAAAAAAAACAGCGATTTATCCGTTTTGATAAAGAGCGGTAATAGTTATTTGTATATGGCAAGGGCGCAGAAAGAGGAATGCGTGACGAGTGTGCATACACGTACGAATCACTGCGTCCCTATATCCGCCCACGCCATACACCCAAGTTTCTCCGACGGCGGTAGCGCAGAAATAAAATTCTCTTCATTTGCAAGATTATCAATGAATCGTAGCTCACTGCGACCACGTAACCGTCCCACTCTGATAATTTGGCTTTCCTGCTAAAAAAAATCGCAGCTTTCAAAATAAAGATCCAAAAGAGTGATAAAACACTGAGTAAGAGGAGAAATCGCTATTTTTGTTAAAAAAATAGTTTTTGAGGTGGTCTTCCGCAGAGTCGATGAAAAGTAAAAAATGGATTTGAAAACCTGAGAGTTCTTCACATGGAAAACGTATTTGAAAAAATTTTCATCATAACGCTATAGATACGATAAAAAATGGGCTAAAAATGTCCTAAAAATTGGATACTGCGTTCCTCGTGAATGGTACGTCTCATTAGTCTGAAACTGGCGAATTTACCAATCTTGGTCCACAGAATGCGACGAAAAAATTAGAGTAAATCGATTTTTATGAGCCCAAACATTGGTTCATAAATGGTGGAGTTGCACACATATAATTGCATGTGTTCATTGACGAAAACGTAAGTTTTTTTTCTGGAAAAGTGACGAATATTGGTCTGGAAAACCTGGAATTCTCAGGGAATTTTGAAATGACAAGTCGCTGGACACCTGCCATGTTTCTTTTCTTCTTTTGACTTTTACGAAGAGGGGAGATTTATATCCCATGGGTTGGGAAAAATTCCGAAAGCCAAAAGCCAGAAAACCCTGACCCCTTGGGATCCCTTCCGATGTTTGTCCGGCATCTGGATGACAGGCTTGTTTTTCTTTCTGGTACACGAACCTCCGGGCATTTTTTCTTTCATGTCTTTCTTTCTCAATCTACGGACACGACTATATTACGTCGAATTTCGGAGGGAAGAAACTTTTCGCTCTTTAGTTGGGGTATTTAGACACGGAACTTGTCGTGGTTTGACGATTGTATTAGGGAAAGAGATAATCGTGCGTGATGATAATGCAACTATCGTCACGTATTAATAAACGTGCGCCTTAGGAATAGGCATCAACGTTCACACTGATGTAATGGGGTCAAGGAGGTCGAAAGTATGTAGTCTTTTCTTAGGGAGTATATAAATCGAATTTTCTCCGCTGGAAATGAGATCGTGTTTCAAAGATATCTTTTTTTTTTTTTTAATTGCGTATTTTAGGATTTTTCATAAGTATACACAGTGTTGAAAGTAATAATCTGTGCTCCTGTGTAAAAAAAGAAATACGTGCAGAATCCCAATTGAAGATTTGATTGACACACAATTTTTTTGTCAAGATATTTTTATTTTATTTCAACATCTTTTTTTTTTCCATTTCAAATTAAAAATTGTATTCCCTCATCAATTTTTTTTTCATCATTTCAATCATTTCCTTGGTTGCTTCTTATCATTTCATTCATTTTCTCCAGTGATTCCTTATTTTTTTTTTAAATTATTTCTCATTATTTCAGTTATTTCCCCGGTTATTTATCAATATTTCACGACCAATTGACACGTTATTTCAACGAGTTATTGACTGTTTATCCTGTCAAAAATAACAAGGTCGTAATGTAGTTTGAACAGAATACGTTACTGTCCGACCCTTGTGTATTGTGAATTGCCTGTAAGATGTTGAATGTAACAGATCAACGTGTTGAATTGTGATAACATTTTTTTGATGTTAGGTTACAATGATAGAGATTTCAGAAATTTGAAAATTAATTTTTGTGCAATTAACAAATTACTTTTCCTACTTTTTGGGACACGTAGAAAATGTTGAAATTGTTTAAAATTTCCAACTGTACACATTGGATTTTTTTTTTATTATTTGATAGAATATTTAATTTTATCCCAGAATCGAATCTGACCAATTATTGGATTATCAATTATTTTACCACAAATTTATTGATATAATATTATTATACCCCGAACAAATAGTTTTTTTTTTTTTTTTTTTTTAATTATTCACACGAATTCATCAAGAGTTTAAAATCTGATTAAAAATAATTTGTGATCCGTATATAATGTTGCATATGAACGAAATTAAATCGTTGAAATAGGAAGGTAGAAGCTTTTATCGAGTTATTATTTTTTTAGTTTTCGATTACCACCTGCTTGGCAATATCCAAATTACTCGGATTTATATGTATTGTCAACGCGATTTGACACAAGCTATGATACTGCCATCTGTACGCCAAGCCTCACGAAAATAAATCTCCGCTAGTACCGTGAAATCGTTTCAAATCATTTAAAAACCCCTCGGCTATTGCATCGGACCGTATACCTGCAACTGCAGTAGCAATTTCAGATATTTTCTGGGCATTGTAAATTCTCGTATCTCGGGTTGAGGTTTGTAATAGGCTCGAAGGTGTTCGGTTGTCGAGAGTTTGCGACAGGTTTCAAACTCTTTTGTGTACACATGTACCTTACCTATAGCCGTTCAGTATTGTAATATATTTGAATCTACATGTATATACCTGTTACACAACTCTATCTGTATAATAGACACGCAGGTACGCAGGTTGACCTGCTGCTGCTGCTGCTGCTGCAGCGTCTGCCTGCCTCTAGGCAAAACGCTCGGTCCAAACGGCATTAATAACGGAACCGACTATTCGGAGTCTATCGATATAACTATAAATTTGAATAAGATACCTGTATTAGAAGTATGAGAAAACAAGCGGGTTTGGGCTGACTATGAGCCAGCCTTCGAACTTCTCGTTATTTATTTTGTTCTCACCTATTTTGAAATTCGCAAATATGACCTCAGGTTTTTGATCAGCGGTTCAAAAAACCTCCGAGTACCAATTTCCGTAAGATTTCGAATGTTTCTAGTGTTTCTCCCGGCAAATTGGATTCGCCATTTTGAATTTCGCAAATCTGACTTCAGATTCGTGATCAGTGACCCAAAAAACCTACGAGTACCAAGTTTCATCCAAATCCAAATGTTTTTAGTGTTTTTGCAGCATATCGAATACGCAAAATGAAAATTTTGCAAAACTGACTCCAGATTCGTGATCAGCGATCAAAAAAACAACATGGTACCAAACTTCATTGAAATCCGTTGATTCGTTCTCAAGATATCGTCATTTTTGTTGTGTTTTTTAGAATTTTGTTATTTGAATAGTTGAAAAAGTACTAATCCGATCAAAGCCAAAATCTAATCAGTTCTAAGTTAAGCAATGCCTCGTCGATTGAGACCACGTTGATCGAAATCCGACCGCGCATTCTCGAGATATCGTCGGACAAAAATTTGATCACGCACACACACACACACACACACACACAGACGTCCATCTGAAAATGATCGGAAGTGATTCTCCGGACCTCGAAACGTGGAGATCCAGTGAAAACTCAACTTTTCATTTTCGGGGTGATTACAATAACTTCCTATTTTCTCTGAAATCAGAGATACGGGAAGTTAAAAAAAAGAATGAGAAGTTGAAGATTACGAACCAATGAATTTTCTGACCGATATTTATGTATGTTAGACTGGGCCAAAAAAATTGACTATTTTTTTTTTTGAAAAATATATTGAGAATATCATTCAGTATGGCAAAAAAAAAATTTCATGAAATTTTAAGCCCTTAATATTAACTTGAAGAGGTCTATCATCGCTATTTTTGATTTTTAGTAATAATTTGATGTCTTACGTCAGAACTGTCGAAATATTGAAGTGAAAAAATGTATGTTCACTTATCCCTTTATAAAATTAAATTCCCTACAAAAAAGGTCGGATTATAGATTTTTGTCAGACAAGCCGTTTCCGAGTAATTAAGCTTAATGTTAGTCAGTCACAAAATTCCAAATTAAAAAAGTCAAATCGAGAAATTATATCAATTTATTAAGCTTAATTACTCGGAAACGGCTTGTCTGACAAAAATCTATAATCAGACCTTTTTTGTAGGGAATTTAATTTTATAAAGGGATAAGTGAACATAAATTTTTTCACTTCAATATTTCGACAGTTCTGACGTAAAACATCAAATTATTACTAAAAATCAAAAATAGCGATGATAGACCTCTTCAAGTTAATATTAAGGGCTTAAAATTTCATGAAATTTTTTTTTTGCCATACTGAATGATATTCTCAATATATTTAAAAAAAAAAAAAAAATAGTCCATTTTTTTGGCCCAGTCTAATGTATGTTTCCGAATATCGATAATCATTATTATATTGTACATTTTGTACATTGATAGACAAACAATTATGGATAGGTCTTCTAACCAATATCGGTTCAAAAATACATGTGCCTACTTTTCGTGTGATTGCAGTCGATAATAAAAAAAGATATATGAGCAGCGCATTTTTTTTTTTTTTTTGGTCGATTAATGATTTTCTGATGAATGATTTGATCAGCTGAAGAAAACTGATTCTCCTTACTTTTCGCACTAGGGTTTGTTTCATTTTACTTTCCGTACTATGGCTTTTTCACTTTACTTTCCGCTGCACTCGCGCCACAATATTTTAGATCAGAAGCAACTATCGCGACTTTTTATATAACTAATTGAGGTGTTAATAAAAAATCAAAGAAAAACTAAAAACGAAATTCGAAATGACTTCTCAACAGAAGAGTTATTTGAATTGTGTTCACTAAATTTTATCATATGATATTCAAAGTCCGAGGAATTTCGGGACTGAAGTGATTTTACTCTTACCTAGTACTTAAGTGTCTTCTTTTCCAAAAATAAAAAAAATAAAAATAAAAAAAAAACACACTTCAACCTTTGAATGAATAACTTTGTAAGTAATTAATTACTGAAAAACTGTGTCCAAAATTTTCTTCAAGCCATATTTACGTTCGCAATCGAATAACAAAAACTAGCCACGAATGACGGGGTGGCCCAAAACGGTGCTTCTACCCTATATGCAAAATTTTGGTAGAGTCTGACCCAAGAATATAATTATTATCGCCTGTGTGGACATTTCTTACCGGTTTTCTGTTTTTCTACCCATCGTCAGTCCTGATTATCTACATTTATTGTTTGGAGGATCACTGACATACATTCGTTTTTCATTCAATTCTGAATTCTAAATTAACTCAAATTGGCGTTTTCAATGATTCTCTCGGTCCACAACATTTTGATTTATTTGAAAAATACTTAACGCTTTTACAATGTGCCGCCAATTTATCTTCTTCTTTCAGTCATTGATAATCAATCTTTTCGAATACATGTAACAGAAAAAAAATCATATTGCATCATCTATAGAATGTTTGAAAACATATTTTTTTTCTTTAATACCGATATCAATTTGGAGCTTCATTGACGAATGATTTAAATTTTGAACTGGGTAAAAAAGAGATTATGATAATTTAGCCGGAGGTAATTAAGTTTAGAAATTATTCAGCTATATTACCGCATGTAAAATTTGTCTGATAACAATCCAATTAACTAAACATTGTAACTTTTGTTGTTTGTTTTATTTGATTAACCGGTTTTATTTCAGACGGTCTTTTCGCTCGGTCTGGTTGTATTCACCGCCCTGGATTTCAAGGTAGACTTAGAGGAGCAAAGACGCTTTGGTTCCGATCTAGAAGCACTTATTTCGCTGATGACGCAACCCGGTAAGCCCTAGTTTAATGCATAATTTATAATCGGTTGTCGTGGATATCATGTAGACTCGCGTGTTAATTTGGACCGGTTCGCCTTACTATAAGTATACACATAATAGTATCGTATCGAGCATGCTCGCAGTGCTTATATGAACGTGGAAGAGACTTTCAATTATAGTGCAAAAAAAAAAAAAAAGAAAGAAAAATCACCTACATATTAGCGCAATTTTGATAATTATTATAAACAACGATCATGCGTTAATTATAATAATTATTCTACTTTGTTCTTCGTGTGAAGAAAACTTTCGTTCTGTAAAAGAAACTATTTTCTGATCCGTGGAACAAGAATTAAAATTACGTTCACACAGTTGCATTTCGTTGTGATTATAATAATAATAATAATAATAATATCACTTTTAGATCTCATTAGAACAGATAACGATCGTGGCAAGTATTTTATATGAAAACTTTCTACAAATTGATACCAAAAATAAAATAAATATGTCACTTATTCAGCGTGCAGAGTATAATAAAAATTCTACTATAGCTATAGGTAGAAGGAGTCATGTTTTATATAGAATGTAATAGAGCGTTGTTCGTTGCTGTCGGAGAGGATATAATATGATAAATTTATTCACCATAAAGATATAGTTTGAATCGGAAAGTCGTTGTCCCAACATCCTGCAACCGTTCACTGCAATCAGTCGTGTGTGAAGTAATTCAAACACTCTGAAAACCCATACTCGCACTGTCAAAGTCGCGTGTGTGTCTCGATCGTGTTAGATTTTTTTTTAGGTGATTTAATGCGCTACAAATTAGTTCGGAATACTTTTTCACCTGGGAAAAACAGAGAGCGAAGATCTGTAGGCCAAAATAATGAGATGCAGAATCTCGTTCTTGAATCTCACATCTTTTAGTCTTCGTGACTTTTGAACGGTCAACTCCACGGGAAAAATGAATGCTACCTTTGTTGTAGGGAATTTTGTGATCTTCGAAACTAGTTCTTATCATTTTTCACCTAGGAGTCACCGGAGGCGAGTTATCGTTGATAAGAATGTACCTAGTGCATCGAGAGCTTCGGCAGAGTCTTGCGCACAAATCCCTGATATTTGAGGCTTCGTATCTTTTGAACGGTCAACTCCACGGGAAAAATCAATAGTACCTTTGTTGTAGGGAATTTTGTGATCTTCGAAACTAGTTCTTATCATTTTTCACCTAAGAGTCACCCGAGGCGAGTTATCGTCGATAAGAAGGTACCTAGTGTATCGAGAGGCTCGGCAGAGTCTTGCACAAAAATCTCTGATCTTCGAGGCTTTGTATCTTTTGAACGGTCAACTCCACGGGAAAAATCAATGGTACCTTTGTTGTAGGGAATTTTGTGATCTTCGAAACTAGTTCTTATCATTTTTCACCTAAGAGTCACCCGAGGCGAGTTATCGTCGATAAGAAGGTACCTAGTGTATCGAGAGGCTCGGCAGAGTCTTGCACAAAAATCTCTGATCTTCGAGGCTTTGTATCTTTTGAACGGTCAACTCCACGGGAAAAATCAATGGTACCTTTGTTGTAGGGAATTTTGTGATCTTCAAAACTAGTTCTTATCATTTTTCACCTAGGAGTCACCGGAAGCGAGTTATCGTTGATAAGGTGGTACACATAGTGTATCGAGAGACTCGGGAGAGTCTCGCTTATGGGACTCTGACTTTGAAGTCTCTACAGTCGAACCTTCCTAATTCAAATCTCAGGGGCAAAGCTAATTTCTTTTAGTAAAAGAGGTTTCGTTTTATCGAAATTTTCTGTATGAAAAAAGATGCCAATCTCTTCATCGTGGAGAATTTTATGAGCTTTAAAATATAGTTTGGACCATTTTTTTTTATCCAGGAGTCACCGAAAGTGACTTAATGTGTCGGTGGAAAAAAAAAACAAAAAAAAAGTTAAAAGCAACATTTATTTAGCTTGACGCTCATAGAGTCAGGGATATAACCTCTATACACACATTGTTGAACCAAATACTCGTTTGAATGAAGAACCAAGGCCAATTTTTCTATTTTACACCGGAAGCAGTTAAACCCTGAACAATGGAATCTACTGATTCCGGCGCCATCGCTGCCCTGATTCTTTTTTTTTTCGGTACTTATTTATGCAAGCGGACCGTGCGGAAATGATAGAAAGGTTGAGATAGGGATACATAGAGAAGGTAGTATGAGGAGAAAGCTTCAGAAATGGGGAAACAATTTATGTCGCGTCTCTAATGACATAAGGTCGTAAGCGCCAAAAACACGATTTTGGTGGCAAAAGGTCGTATAATTTTTTTTTTCGCCATTCGCTCTAAAAATGATGAAAACGTATTAGATCAATTGAAAATACGAGATCCAAAAATGTAAATGCAAAATGCAAAATCGACGACGTTTCGAGAAATTCGATAGAAAAAAATTCGTTGTTAAAAGCAGAAGGTCGTATCCGCCATTTTTTCAAGTTATTTTTCATAATTTTTCAAAAAGTCTCAAAAACACCTGAAACGCGAAGATAAATTGAAAAAACGACCGTTTCGAAAAATTCGATAAAAAATATTCGCAGATAAAACCAGAAGGTCGTATCCGCCATTTTTTTTTTTTTTTTAATTTTCATGATTTTTTCAAATAGTCGTAAAAACTCCTGAAACGTGAAGATCAATTGAAAAAACGACCGTTTCGAAAAATTCGATAAAAAATATTCGCAGATAAAACCAGAAGGTCGTATCCGCCATTTTTTTCGTTTATTTGGCGGATACGACCTTCTGCAATTAATGGAAACCATTTTTTTTCTGCGAAGTTAGGACTGAAAGGTCGTATCCACCAGTACATACGACCTTCTGCTTTTAATTGACCTAGTATTAAATTTCAACGTTTATGAACGAATCTTCGGGTCCTTAGTCTAAATACGACCTTTTGCTGTTACGAAAAGCAAAAAGTCGTATATTGCCGCTTACGACCTTATGTCATTAGACACGCGATGTATATAAATATATATATATTTTTTTTCTTCAAATTTTCTCATGCTCATAAGAGGATGATTTGGAGGCTGAGGAACGTCTTCAGGAAACTGACGACGAGGGTATAGAAAGAGACTCAGGTGAGAGTGAGGATGATCCACTTCACCAGACACCTGATGGTCACGGTTACATTCGGAGAACCACACCGCCTCCTAGACAAAGTCCACCTGGCCCGTGCTCCGTCAATACCGTGCTGCAAGTGAGTTTTTCGATTTCATACGTTTTTTTTTTTCAATTAATTTGTCTTTGTATCATGAAAATGAAATGATTGTAGCAAACTAATTCCAATAATTTTCTTTCTCTTCATACAATCGTATTAATGACAATGTCAATTGATGAATGTGTTTCGGGTATAGCTTTGCACGAGACATCTTCAGGGGACGCAAGAGCAAGCGGATGTACATTATAAAGCGGTGATAAGAGCACTTGTAGCCGAGGCACTCGAGTTATCACACTTTTTGGAGAAGGTGGCTCCGGATAAACAGGAAAATTCAAGTTTCTCCGTCGTTGGAGCCACGGGGGAACGGAATCTTGATAATTTAGCTCGAAACGATTGGGTGAGTGTTATATTATATTTTTTTCAGAATAACTTCCTCTTCGTAGAAAAAAAAAAAAACGTTTACTAGAAATAGAAAACAAAAAATGAAAAAAATCTGAAGGTAGATCTTGACTCGTTTGCTTCAAAGTTTAAACAATAACTTTGAAAAAAAGAAGCGTAGATGAATGATAAAACATTCATTATTGAGGCAATTTATTTTATTTCGTACAAAATTTTGATTACTATATGAAATGAAACGAGGTGTTTACTTTTTCGAATGAAAAAAATCAAAAACAAAGAATAGTTTCAATTTTATCACATTTGATAGTAATATATACAATCGACGTATTGAAATAATAACTTTCAATCTTTCTCCACGTATAGACTAACGTCAGGATATGGCGGGCTATACAAGTACGTAGGTATAAAAAAATATAGCCGCATGAGACACAAGTTATTAAATTTTTGTTCATTCGTATAATTTACCCTACATGAAAGAACGAAAAAAATGATCGAATTTTATAAATTCATAGATAGAGAAAAGGAGGCAAAATTAAAGAAAACAAAATCAGAATCTTTTTTTTACTTTTCGTCTTTTCTTTACCGAAATATAAATTTTTATTATCTTGCATGTCGCATGTATGTAAATATCACAGTATATCGTCAAATACCGGCGAAATTATGTCGAAAAAAAAACGAGCCTGTAATCGTTCCTAATTATCAACTTAATGCTTCTTTATTCAATGCTTCTGATTTTGTGAATGAATGAATTTGTATTTTCATTAATTACGCAGATAGTGCCGCCGTTTTTTTTTCAAATCAATTCAACAATGTTTGCAATTTTCGAGCGCCATAAAACGATAAACGAATTTCAAAATGTTAAGCTTCTATACAAAACAGATTTTTCCTTCGTCCTTCCGTTCCTGTTGTAAAAATAAAAATGTTAGTGTATATTCCGTAAAACGTTATCATTCAGTTATCAAAAATCTCTCCTATAATACCGAGGGAGAAATAACCTGTTGAATTGACGTGTCAATGGTCCGCGAATTATTAATGCAAATTTATTTCCATTCGATATGCATTAATTTTCCCTGAACGAATTAATTCGAATTGAAAAAAATTGAATAAAATTACTAACGAAATTAGATTGAATTGATTCAGATTAGGCGAAGTTCACGAAAATTATTCTTTAATTCGTACGAAACAAAATTATTTCTAATTATAGTGAACTAATTTGAATTACAATGAAATGATTCGAATTATAGTTCATCAAATTAGATTGAAAATATTTATGCGAATTCAAATTAAAAAATTCAGTTATTTCCCCCTCGCATAAAACCTAAAACCGATCTAGCTGGGATTTTCAATCTTCAAATCCGTATTTTTTATATTCTCTTCCCCCCAAAAAATTATTTCTTTCTATAGGTGTTTCTTTTTTTCGAGTAGAGAATCTCTGCTTATATATTATCATAGGGACAAAATTAATGATTCACTTATCACCGTATAATATGAAATTTCAAATTATCTTACAGGCAAGATTCTGGGCTCAGGTTATCGGCGATTTGAGAAGAGGGGTAGAATTGAAGAAGGTTGAGGATACGATCAGCCGCGGGGGTTCCGGTACTGGTAATAACTCGACGGGGAGACGTGTAAGAGGTACGGGGCGAGGTATCGAGTTTGAATTGACACCGTATGAAATACTGATGGACGATATTAGATCCCGGAGATACAGACTGAGAAAGACACCGTCGCCGTCGCCACATCTTAGGAAAGACGCTCATGCTGTGATATTAGATTTCATCAGGAGTCGACCGCCCCTAAAAAAGGTAAGTCTTTCTCTCGTTGATTGTCTTTTCTTTTTTTTTTTTTCTTGTCTTCTTGCCCTTTCAGGATTTCGATATTGCCAAGTAAGTGATGGCTGAGAAGGATAAATATTTCTCTGAAACACATGCATTAAAAATTCATGTTTTTGATCTTCTAAAACGGTATGAAAGTAACATGTTTTTTACCGGGGAAATAAACAGGGAAAAAAAAAACTTGCGATAGGAAAAAAAACTCTGGCAACAATAGGAAACAGATTTTGCAGAACGAGTTGCAATTCGAGAGTGAAGACGAGTTCTGCAAAATGCGTGAGACAATACGCCTGCTTCCTTTCCATTGCATGGCACGTTTGTTATTTTCTACAACATATGCATTAAAAACGAGTGAAAGTGAGGCCAGAACCATGAGAACGGTGTTCCCCGTTAGGGGCAGCACTTTTTTGGTTTATTTCACCGTCGCTATGGTTACGAGAGTTTTTTTTCCCTGGTTTATTTCATCGGTCATCAAAAAACTGTGACTTCCACCACGTTGAGAAGGGCAAAAAAAAACACGAGTTTTTTTTATCCATGTATGGTAGAAAAGAAGATTAAACTTTGCGCTGAAAGAGTCATGCGGTGATGTTGCCACCTAGCGGATTAATTTCGCGGAACACATCCCGATTCAACTTCTTCTTCTTCTTCTTCTTCTTCTTCTTCTTCTTCTTCTTCTTCTTCTTCTTCTTCTCATTCCATGAAGGAAGAAGAAAAAGAAGTAGAATCTTCCTCCGAGTGATTTGCTAACTCGAATCTCTCGGAGTGGAAGATTTCATTCTGAGTAAGTGAAGAAGGTCACTGAATTCCTTTGAAGTTGGTAGCTGTTTTTGCTCCAAAAAGTTTTACGAGAGAACAATTAAACTGTACTATATCTATCGTATTATGATCTTGATTTCAGGCATCCGAAAGGAAGTTACCACCTTTGGAGAGACAACCTACACCTCGTGAATTACTTATGGAAAGTATTAAACGACCGCCGAGACCTCTACGTCCATACTCTTTAGGAAACAAGAACCCGTCTGAGGATTGTAGTCGGGATCAGCGGAAGACGCCGACGAGACACAGCCTCCCAGCCGGTATGTGCTTCTTTCTCTATCAAGTCTATATTTCCCGTATGACGTATCCAAAACACTCGTTACATCTCGAAAATGAACAGAAAAAAATAACAAAATGTTATTTCTACTGTTGATGTTGCTACTACTAGAAATAAATGGATTTTTTTTTCGCAGAAAGAGATTGGAATAATGCATTTTTGGCCAGAGATGTGAGAGAATTTTGTTTCATCGTGAAAAAAGAAAAGTTCTTGAATTATAATTTGCATCTGACAATGAGAACAAAATTTCTTCTCTGTGATGCAAATATCGCAAGAGTCACTCACTGACAATGAATTCAGATAAACTGATGACTTTTGCACCATCGGAATAACGTGACAATTAATTCCATTCGAAAACAGACTTTTTAATGATTTTCACACGATTTTAGGAACGAATTTTTTTTCTGTCTGTGACGCGAGAAATAAAATCTACGGATGGACCGATTTTAGTTTTCCTGGTCTCAAACTGTTCAGTAAAGAGTCCTCTTCAAAATGAACAGAGAAATTTTTGATAAGTTTATTTTTATTCGAGTTATCACGAAAAGTATAACGTATGAAACCAGAATCCTTGAAATCCTTGAGAAACCTGGAAGTCCTGGAAATCTCAGGGAATTTTTTTTCTTCTGGAATATCCTGGAATTCTCAGGGAATATTGAGTTCACTCAGGGAATTTTTCTGAAAGTGATCAATCGGAAAAAAAAATTCTGCAAATTCAAAACCCGGATTAAATTTCAATAAAAAAAAAAAATCTAGTATATTTTGCGAAATAATAATAAAAATCGTATCTCGACACACCTGGAAAAATAGAAAAAAATAGCCTGGAATATCCTGGAATTCTCAGGGAATTTTAGATCCTTGCTTGAGTGGACACCCTGGAAAAAGGGTACAATTTTTATCGGATGAAAAAATTCTCTGTTCATTTTGAAAATGCCTTTTTACTGAATATTTTGAGACCAGAAAAATTGAAATCGGTCCACCGGTAGATGTCATTTCGTGCATCGTAGACAAAAATAAAACAATGTTTTTCTAAAATCGTGTACAAAATTCATTTTCAAACATGGAAAATGACTTTTGGCAATATCGACCTTTTTTTTTTTTGCATTTTACGGTGTATGTAGCCTAGACTGGGCCAAAAAAATGGACTATTTTTTTTTTTTGAAAAATATATTGAGAATATCATTCAGTATGGCAAAAAAAAAATTTCATGAAATTTTAAGCCCTTAATATTAACTTGAAGAGGTCTATCATCGCTATTTTTGATTTATAGTAATAATTTGATGTCTTACGTCAGAACTGTCGAAATATTGAAGTGAAAAAATTTATGTTCACTTATCCCTTTATAAAATTAAATTCCCTACAAAAAAGGTCTGATTATAGATTTTTGTCAGACAAGCCGTTTCCGAGTAATTAAGCTTAATGTTAGTCAGTCACAAAATTCCAAATTAAAAAAGTCAAATCGAGAAATTATATCAATTTATTAAGCTTAATTACTCGGAAACGGCTTGTCTGACAAAAATCTATAATCAGACCTTTTTTGTAGGGAATTTAATTTTATAAAGGGATAAGTGAACATAAATTTTTTCACTTCAATATTTCGACAGTTCTGACGTAAGACATCAAATTATTACTATAAATCAAAAATAGCGATGATAGACCTCTTCAAGTTAATATTAAGGGCTTAAAATTTCATGAAATTTTTTTTTTGCCATACTGAATGATATTCTCAATATATTTTTCAAAAAAAAAAATAGTCCATTTTTTTGGCCCAGTCTAATGTAGCCCATTAACAGCCAAAAGTGCTGAATTCAATTCAAATAAGACGATGAGGCTCTAGTATGAATATTTTGTTGAATATCATTGAGAGCGAATACTTTTATAAAATACTTCAGCTCCATCCATTTTATCTACATAGATTAGTTTATACTAAATTCAGACCGAAGTTGAGTTTTCACTAGATGTGTGTGTGTTCAAGGGGAAAATAACTCGAAATTTGATTGGCACCTCTTTTTTTTTTAGTGACATAATTCAAATTATTTTTTGACATTTTTTTTTCATGTATTTAAACTTTAAAAAAAAATTTGAATCACTTTTTTTCATCCCTAATTAACTTTTTATAATTATTTCATTTATTTCCTTGGTTAGTTCTTATTATCTCATTTATTTCTCATTATTTCAGTTTTTTCCTCGGTTACTTTACAATATTTCACGAGTGTGTGTGTTGTGTAAATATGTGATCAATTTTTATTCGACGATAGGTATCTCGAGAACTAGAAACCGGGTTTTTATGAATTTGGTCTCAATCAACGCTGCTTTCCCAAACTTGAAAGTGATTAGATTTCGCTTTGATCGCGCTTCAGTACTTTTCAAATTACTCGAATAACAAAATTCCAAAAAAATGAAATAAAAAGGACTGTAATCCTGAGAACCGATCAACGGATTTCGATAAAAATTGTTATCTAAGAGTTTTTTGAGGTCATTGACAACGAATCTAAAGTCAGCGTTTACAAAATCAAAAACAGAAAGTAAAATATACTCGTTAGAAAAAAAAAAATTGATAACTCAGATTCACAGGATTAAAATTCGAAATTGCGAATCACATTATTTTGTCGTCAAATTTCCGAAAATTTGAATCCAAAAATATTTTTTCTATTTTTTTCGCTACTGTTTAAATTCGCGGAATGAGGGGGGGGACGTTTTATAATTTGTTGATCATTATCTATACGACCCCGCGGATGTTCATCGCGAAGCGTTTCTTCGCGGTTAGATAATTCGCGACGTCATTTAACCGTGGAGGAGGATCCGTTAGCGATACGTTTTATATACCTATGTACAACTCTACACTCGTGTGTATGTAGTATATATATATTTATATACAGTGTGTGTATCGCGATTCGTGCGTCGAGGGAAAGGGATCGAAAGGAAAGGCAGTTCACTCGAGACATCATCTCGCTCAAGATCTTTACCCGGTCACTAGTCGTTCGGTGGTATAGCTCACCTCGCTATTGAGACACTCGGTTCGGTCTAGATGTGGATTTTATTTCAATTCGCTATAAATTGATCGATTTTCAGAGAAATTGAAAAAAAAGAACACCTTTTTTATAGCGTCATTTTTTTTTCAATCAATTATTGTGCGTTTAATTTCTATATGTATATCGTTTCTTGATATACTTATCAGAGTGTAAAATGCGGATGTTGAATAATTTTTATACGTATCAGTATATCGAGCAGCTGTGCTTTAGATTTAGATCGAGTTTCGTCACGGCTTGTTCAGAGTCTGTTCATTATTGATAATTGTGTCTCTTTCCTTTATCTTTTTATCGTTTCGTTAATTCGCTCGCTTTAGATTCGGTGAATATATTATTGTAAAAGTTTTATCAAATCAGACGAAATAGCTATAATGCAGCTTGAAAATAATAACGAGATGAAACGTGAAGAGGTTTTAAATTCCGTCATTGATTCACCCGAAGGTAAATAAATTGAAATGTTATTTTCAAATTTCACTTTGATATAAGAAAATCTATTCTAACTGTACTATGTGATTTATTTGTACAATTTTTCTTTTTCTTTTCGTTTCTTTTCTTTGCTGATTTACGACGGTCTAACGTTTCGCTTCCGTTGTATAATATGAACCGCGAGACTATAGCTTACTTGGCAAATAACTCGTTTTAGAGATAATGAAGTAACGCAAAACTATGAGAAAAATGAATTTAGATCTTCCCACGCGTTTGAAATACCGTCGTATTATTCTCTATTTCACTCTCTTTTTTTTTTTCGAGAAAATCTCACGCCTAATTATAAATTATGATAATAATGAGATAAATCGTTCTCTTTAGATGAAAAAAGTGGTGTTAATAATCATATGAAAAATGAGCTGATGACTTGATTAATTAATTTTAACTACATGCTTGACCGTTTTAACGTCTGTATTTTGACCAAAATGAATTTCTAAGAGGCGGTTTCAAATAAAAAAGATCAAATGGTTTCAGATTCTTATCAAAAACCATGAGGTAGTTGAGATAGTCTTATCAAAACGACCGCTCATGGCGCAATTCGTATACTCTGTATTTATTTACTATATACAGAAGATTCTAATTTTGACCAAAAATTTCAACTTCAAAGTTGGATAACATTTTTCTAAAGTATTTTTTATCACAGTTTTGTATGATATTTTCATAGTTACGTATCCCTACAACAGTTTTTTGGTTTGATTCACTCAATTTGAATTTTTATTTCAAAGTTCGAGTTCGTAAATACTAAGGCGACGAATTAGATGGCAAAAAAAAAAAAACCGTACTTCTACCCGCGGCCAAGTTTTAACTATGGAAAATTTGACTTGGACGTTTTTCTTTTCTTCTTCTTTTCATTATTTCTCAATCGATTGTTAATTAATTTCTCGATGTATACTCTATAAAGAAAAAAAAGCGCAGTGTCCATTAAAGTCAACGTTGAATTGGGGAAAACTAACCAGGGCCCTGTGAGGTTTGCTGGTAGGGTCCTGGATAGTCTTCTCAATTTGGAAATTAATTTCTACACCAGTGAAACGGTGGCAAGATGAGGCAATTGATTGACTGACTGTACGTATGAAACAATAAGAAAACAGGGTGGACCTGCACAGTTCAGGATAGTTCCAAATTTTCGTTCCCTGCCTGCTTGCCAACAAAACGAGTAAAAATACAAAAATACTCGTTGAATAGGAGGTTAGTAAAAAAAAACTCAACCTAAAGATAATTGCTTCATTATTGAAGGTAGCATAATTAATGAGTCGTTGCATAATTTTTTTTATTAAAAAACCAATCAGGATAATTTGAATTTTTAAAAAGTAGGTAGAGGTAGGTAAAATTCGTGAATACTGCTGAATACACTATACGATGTTTCTGAGGTAATCTGAGTGGGAAGTTCGCGAGCTGGACCTGAAGGTCGTCGAAATTAACGATTTAAGAGTGTGATTCGCTGATAGCTGATAGGCTTCGGCCCAGATTTCCCAGGTCTATGAGGTCTACCCCGGCCCTGTGACAGATTGTGTGGCTGAAGCCTTGATAGTGCGCACGTAACGCTTCTCGCATTTCCTGTCGAGATGTTAAACGACCGCGACTTGCGGTTTAGGTACGACGACCTACCCGCGATTCTCTCTCTCTCTCACTTTTGACGGTATGGGTGCTAAATCAATAAAACACATATATGTAGGTGCTTAGACTTATGTTAAACAGAGATAGAGACACTTTTCTATATTTGTATACCTACGTGATGCATAGAGACCGGAGATCGAGAAACCGATCGAGTCATGACTGAGCGAACATGCGGCAGGACCTTCGAATGTCAGAATTGTCGAACAAACTCTGACACACCTACGATAATATTGCGTATATGTCCCGCATAATCGATAAAATCATTCCGTGGGTGCGTTTCTTTGGTTACAAATCTGGTTAACAAAAAAAGAAAAAAAGATTGTAATGATTGAAAATCATTTTACAGTCCATTTAGAAGCAATTTTCGATCGTCTTCATTTTCTTTTTTTTTTTTTTAACGTCAGCAATCAAAGCCGTTGGGATAAAATCAATTAATTGTACGATAATTGTGAAGCAGGATTCGAAACTGATGTTACTGAAGTGATTACATGAAGAAGAAGAAAAATTATGACAAAATTATTGTTACTTTCGACGAGGAAATGACTAGAGATTTGATTGGCGCAATTGTATAATTTTTCGAGTATAATTGAGTCACGTTATTGATTCATTGAATTATAGAATGAATTTTATTTCAATGTACCGCTATTTTTCAATTTGCAATTATTACGTATTCGTGTTGATATTTGGGGAAATTTTCATTGATTTTTTGTTTCTTCAAATGAATCAACGATAATTTTATATCCTAGCTCGAATTAATTTGAGTATACGAATTTGAAGTTTTCGAAAATGTCTGACATTCGCCCGCAGACTCGATGGTCAAGCTGAAAGTAGAAACAAATAAAATATAACGAGGGATTCAAAGGGGATTTGGATATCTCAGTCCACGATACTCAAAATATATTATTAAAAAAAAAAAGTAATTTAGGCTTCCAATGTGCCAGCCTTTCAACTTCCTGTTTTTTTCCTTCTATGTTAAAAAAAAAAAAAATGTATCCGAGGGGTTAATCACTAGGCAAAACTGGCGTACACCGATTACAATTACAAAGATTACAAGAGATTACAAGGATTACAAAAGTTTACAAAAGATTACAAAAGATTACAAAGAATAACACGGGATTACAAGAGATTACAAAGATTACAAAGATTACAAAAGATTATAAAGATAACAATGATTACAAGAGATTACAAAGATTAGAAGGATTACAGAAAGATTGAAAAATATTACAAGGATTACAGCAAGATTACAGAGACTACAAAGATTACAAGGATTACAGAAAGATTTCAAATATTACAGAAAGATTACCAAAGATTACAAGAGATTACAAAGATTACAAAAGATCACAAGTGATTACAAAACCCTTGTACACCAGATTACAACAACAACCCCTCGGTATCATCCAATTCGAATTTTCGGAAATTTGACGAAAAAAATGGTGATCAAAAATCCCAAAAACCTTCTGATACCAATTTTTCTTCAAGGCCGTTGATTTTTGTTAAAGATATTAAAAATTAACCAAGTTATGATTTTTTTTTTTTTAGCGAAAGCGTGTCTTTTTCATTTTTTACTTCTCGATGAATTTCTTTTCCAAACGTACATTTTTCGTACATGATCTGGAATACTTCGGAGTGATAGTTAGCCCACAATCGTTTTTTGAAAACTGACTGGGTGGAATCCACCCTACAGCAAAAAAAAAATTGCGAAAAATTGCGCCTTGTGCCGAGGGGCCCAAGATTTGATATAGCGCGGTGACTGTTTTTCCCCTGTTTTCCCAACGTCTAGCTAAATGGATTCACAATGTATAGACACCCCTGTGCACCAGGGGTATAACTCATGCGTCATCATTGCGCGGTACGCCCCCGCACGTAAAAAAAATAAATAGTCATACCTATATAGTATATCATTCGGTAGCTATAGGCATATACACGCTACACGGACATGCGCGTTTTAGATATCCCGGATGAACAGTTCGAGGTTGACTTTCACCGAGGTAACATCGCGCCACCCTCGATGGAATCAACCCCTCGCGAGTTATTGTAGCGATTTTTGAAATTTTTCCTTTTTACCTTCTCTATCAATCGACGAACTTTGAGAGAGTGGAGATTTCAAGAAACTTTCGACTGTGCAAACTAAATAGAAGAAAATAGTGTAAAAACGATTCTTTTTTTTTTTCTCTCTCTCTCTCTTGTCAACGATGTAAAATATAATCGAGAAACAGTGCGGTTTTGCGATTTTATTTTTCAAAATTTTGTCAATCACTTTGCAGACTCCGGGTTCCGAGAATCTTACAAAGTTCGCGTACGCTCTCATTGGACCATCGCGAATAGTAAGGCTTCTGAGAAAATCAATGCGATTTAGCGTCTCGCCTATTTCGTCGTGTAAAATTTTTTGAATATTTTCTCTTCGATCCTACGATAATATAACATTAAAAAATCTAAAAAAATTTTCTAACGTAAAACGAAAAATAGGGTGAAGAATAAATAAATAAATCGTCAATTTTTCCAAAGATGGACGTTCGGTGATGAGTAGTCGCGCGGGTCGTTCAGCTGTGCGGCTGCGATCAATAACCGCTCTACGGACGAATTTAATAATAGCTAACGGTATCACATTCCACGAGGGTTTTTACCCCGTTAAATCCGATCACGTTATCTTCGGCAATGTTGTTAGCCGTCGGTGGTGAGTCGCGTAGAATAGTATTGGGCGAAGTGCCTCCGGTCCAGACCGAACAGGAACAGGAACCTGCCCAGGACGTTGCGGCACAGTGGCGAAGTCAGGATAACAATCAGGAAACTCCGATCCCTGCACCGAGGCGTATCGACTCGGGGTTGTTGAGGAACAGGGCTAGTTTTAGCAAGGACAGAAGCGGCAACCAGCAGTTCACCGTCACACCCGCGCTACGTCCTGCGGGGGTTGATTTGATACAGGACGAAAAGCGTCGCGCTAATAGTAGGAATTGTAAGTCGCGTAGGAGACGCGTTTTTAGACCCCCAGGTAATCATTCGTTTATACGATCACTCTCATCGTTGATTTCTTCATCGTTCGCATCGTTGTTTATTATTATTTTCCACCTATGCAGTGTATGTTTGTTTCTGTCTGTCGCTCCCCCCCCCTCCCACAGGCCGGAAATGTGGGTAATTTGATTATGATTATATATGAGCTTGTTTTGTTGGGTTTGTTTCAGGCTCCGGGTCGAGGGACGAGAGTGTTACCGGTACCAATGAGCTTGTTACCACACCGAAATCGTCGAGAAGGGAATCTGGAGATCCGATCGTGGCGCCTAGGTACCAACCACGACGGTTAATCATACCTCTAGATTTCAAGGTATTTTACATTTTTGGAAAATATTCTTAGAAATTGTGATTCCTTACATACCTTGCGACGAGTTTTCCAGAGTTTTAGACCTTGATTGACTTTTGATTTTCCGTGAGACCCGATCGAAGGAATTTTTTTCAGGCTCTACTCGATTCACTTGAACATTTTACTCAACATAATTCAAGGTGTCATAAAATTACGGTAAAATTTTCAGCCCCCCCCCCTCATTTTTTCTTTTTTTGTTCACCGACAATAAATTGTTGAAAACATTTTTCGGAACAATCAAATTATTCTATGTCATAATGGCTGTTTTCGAATTTCAATATAGTCCTAGTAATGACAAATTTTGTTGTTCGTATTAGAATTTTTTTTTCCAATGATTTATTGCCGGCGAACAAAAAAGGGGGTGGCTTAGATTTTTACCATACTTTTTTGTAACACCTCGAATTACTAACGACTGAACAGTCTGAAGTTTGCTGAAATCGAGAAATGAGCTTTCAGAAATGTTCAGTCGTTAGTAATTCACCCTAATTGTATAATTTTCCGCACGCCGCGCGTTTGTGATGAAAAATTTTGTTCTATACATGTGCGAAAGTTGTTTTTCGCACTCGTATCGAAATATACTATTTTATCTCGTCGTAAAATACAAGAATATTTTTCATTGTAACACCTGGTTAGAAAGTAGGATTTTTCGAAGCCTATGTAACGTGGGTAAAGTGTCTCATTTACGAGCTAGTGCGGAAAGTGAAAATTTGTGAAAAAGTTAAACTTTCCGCACTAGGGCTTTATTCATTCCGCACTGTAACGCAAAAGTCCGTAAAATTAATGCAACGGAATGTTGGAAAAGAAGTCAGTCTCATTATTTCAGCACTCGAATTTGGTTGTGCCTTAAAATACATGTATTCGGCGATTTTTTAAACGTTCCAGTCCTGAAATAGTTCATTTTCTACGATTAATTTGTTGCGATAACGTTAGAATTGTCAACCTCGTTTTATAAGTGGATGTTTCGTAGTTATTAAAGCTGAAAATAATAATGACAATTCTCTTTACTTAAAAATGAGAACAAGTTCTTTTTTCCTCAGTTCAAATCAAATTGGAACAAAATCATCACTCTCATTAAGAATGGTGTTGTTCTTTTGTGGGCGAATTTTAGATATAAATTCTTGTCCCCACAATTTCGAAGAAAAAAATAAGGGAAGTAACCAAACGGGTAAAAATGCGCCCCGGTCTTCCCTACAGGGTGCCTAGTGACCTGGGAATCTTAGAAAATCATAGGATATAATGTCATGGAATTTTCATGTATAACGTTGATTATACTCATAGAAAAAGTACAGATATTAGTTTATTTCCAATTAAGATGTAAAAAATATAAGTGAATTTGGAAATTAAGGATTGAAAACTGAAAACTGATCCACTGTGGGAAAAAAGTAGAGATAAAACTGTGTTTCAAGTTCTGAAGAAGCTGTGAAAGAAAATATACTAGATTTTTCTTTTAATTTTTATTTATATTCATACAATTATCGACTTCCCTGAATTATTTTGCGATTAATTTATTCAATTTTTTTATTCATCATAATTTATAACAGCTCGATGGTGAAGATGACGACGACGATGACGACGACGTTATCACGAGATTTGACGACGACGCCACAGACTGGAGGGACGAAGGCGACGAGGAAGACGTCGACGACCTTCAAAAGGGCGGGAGAGCCGGTGAGTCGGCAAACCCGTGGCGAAGGACAGGTGGGCTGAGACTTACAAGGAACGAGTACCATCGTTTCTGCGATACCCAACTAGAGTGTAATTCTTCAAGACTTTATTCTCTACGTTGAAGAATTTTCATTTTTTATTTCCACAATATTCTTGCAAGTCAGAGAAAAAAATTTGCACCGAGTTTAATTTTCTCGTTACGCAAACAGGCTGTTTCTCGTTCCGAAGAAAACATTTTTTTTTCACATAAACTCTCAATTTCGAAGATTCAGACACCCTGTATGTAAATTTTTGTTTCAAACTTTAAAATAAACGCACACACACACACATATTACTAGTTCAGCTAAAAACACGGTACTCATTCCTTATTTTACATTTTATATTATTTAATATGATTTCTTTCGTTAATTCGGATCTTAAACGTTGAAGATTGTTATTATTATTATTATCATCATCATATTCCCACAGCCTACGATCTCGCGACGCAGTGTCCTTCTAGAAGAGCGTCGAGTCGTCGTCACACGATAGTCGGGGCACCAGGCGCTGGTATTGGCACCGCATCAGGAACCCTCTCACTTCCACACTCAAGACCTCAAAGTCGTCATTCTACGAGTCAACAAGAGCCAAAGAACCGTTGCCAGCCTCCTATCAAACCTAAACCAAACGATCGGACGCATTTAGAGCCAGAACTTCCTTCCAGCGTTAACAGTTCGCAGGATGAACTTACCCAGGAGGTAACGATCGAATTTCTCTCGTCGATTCATAGATTGATTAACTAAAACCGTCGTTTATTTTGTGAAATTTGTATCCCTAGAAGTCACCAAACAAAGGAAACGCCTCATTAGGAAATATGTTCCTCGACGAACGCCTATCTCTGACTCTGGAAGAAATCGTTCATATCCGCAGCGTTTTGACAAAGGCTGAACTCGAGTCTCTTCCCGTCGAAGGACGCGTCAAGGAAGACGTAGAAAAGAGACGAGTTTGTTTCCTCTGTCTCAAGACAAGATTCGGCATCCTAGGTCCGTGGGGACAACGATGTCGACTATGCGAAAGAACAGTCTGCGTCAAATGCTACTCGAAGGTAATCACCTCGGCGCATTGTTTATCTGAGCGATTTAACCGATACGAATCAATAATTCCAGATGCGGATACCTACGGAGCACTTTGCTCATGTTCCGGTCGTTCTTCTATCCCCGAGTCTCATGCTCTCGCCGCCCTCCGAGGTCGACGCCAAGGACTATTCGTCGCCGAGTCACGGAACCGTCCGCAGCCTCTGGCCTCGACCGGCCGGAGGCGTGGGCTCCGCGCCAGCCTCCCCAGCCTCTAAAAGACGAGATCCGACTCTGACTCCTACGCCAACTCCGTCGGTGACTAACAGTTCTCATCACGAGGACGAGGGGGCCGCTTCCAGCCTTCCGCCGAGTAATAACAGCCCTGCTGCGGGCTCAGCCCAGACTTTGGACAGAAGGTATTTTTGGATTTTTTGAAAATTTTTTGGATAGAGTTTGAATTTGTTTCTTTACAGTAGAAGATTTTACTGCAGCAGCGCCAACAGCAGTCCGGCAAGAACCTCGGCGTCTTCGGGTAGATACGGAGCTGGTGATTTGAGAGTGGCTGAGAGACTGAGAGGAGTTGCTATGGTCGTTTGTCACGATTGTAGGATCCTCGTGTTACAGATAATAAAGAGTTCTCGCACAACACGCGCAACGATACGCAACAACGTCATATCTCGGCTTACTCTGAATCTATCGCCTATATACGTTTAGTTGATTTATTTTAACAATTATAATTTCGAGTTGATTATCTCTGCGGCGAACTTATACGATATGCAATTTGAATTAGTTATATAGTTTATCACAGATATATGTAGATATAATCGTTCGTTAGAGAATCAAAAGTGAATCAATGATTGAATCGCGCGCAATGTATTCTTCAAAGACGGCGGAAAAAAAAAGGATTTCTTCCTTAATACGTATGAACACACACATGCTCACGTCATTTATTTATTTTTCATTCATTATCACTGTGAGTAGAAAGAATATATCCGCGTTTGCAATATCTTGAAATAAAAAAAAAAAAGAAGAAAATATCATTTTAATTGAATGTTAATAATAATCGATAAATACGGTTCTTATTGTAAAGAATGTTGTATAAATAATAAAACTATGTACATACATAATTATATCGACGTGTATGACCTGGACGGGGCTAAAATAAGACTCGCATAATCTTTCGAGCGAAATATTTTCAAGTCATCATAATATACTTTGAAATATTTCGTTAATGTAGCGTAAGCGAGAGATTATGCAGTTTTACCAGTTCATTACGACCACAGATGCGCTAGATTATACGAACATATGTACGATACGTGGAAGCATGTCGGTACATATGTTTATTATAACACAGCTCGGTACGTTAGAATCGATTCGCGTCAATCTTCTATATCTTATTGTCCGTTGTGAATCGTGATAAACGAATCGAATCGAATATTATCATAATTTAGCAGATTATATACAGTCGGACCTGTCGATATCGTTTATTTATTATTTATTTCTGTTACCGTACCTTTTTTTTTTTTGTTTGTTTTATCAAAAAAGATTCTCCGATTTCGTTAAATTATTCTTTTTTTTTTTTGTTTGCTGTCAATAATTTTTTACCAATCGATGATTAATCATTTTTGCAAAAATCAAAAGCTGCTTTTTTTTGTGAACTGTGTTATACTAATATTTCCGTACCACGTTTTCGTTCGATTCATTTTAGATAGTTAGACGAGTTTATAATTATACATAGAATAATGTTAACAATGATCTTTTTTGTTTGTATATTTTTTTTTCATCTCTTCAATCTCTTGAAGTAGGTTGAATTGAATATCGATAATTGTAATTATAATTAAAAGAGAGAGAGAGAAAAAAAAAAGAAAAAAAGGAAAAAAAATACTCTAGACTTCAAATATTATCACAATACGATAGATGAAGAGATAACGTATAATAATAATAATAATAATAATAAATAATAAAATGTGTGCTCTGCAGTTTCTGTGAGACTGTGATACGAAAGATTTGAAAAGAAATCGAATATTTTTCTGTTTTAGGAAAACCATATGAAATAGTAATTACGCTTGCGAATTAGTACCTTAATTTTGTTTGTTCAATTCGTTTGAATATCGTTTCTTTTTTTTTTCAAGTTTTTTTGATTATATGTACAAAATAGAAAAAAAAACGAAAAAAAATTAATTCATAATTCGAATCATATAACGTTATCGCGAAGAATGAGCAGCGAGAAGTTTGATACTTGTTTCATTCGTTGTTGTAATTTGTTATTTTGTATATCAAACATATATATATATATATACTTTTTTTTTAAATCGTCGACAAAATTATTTTCTGTAGATATGTTATAAAAATATTGTAAATTCTAATATTTAAATTCAAACAAACAAATGTATTGAATATAGTATATAAACTTCCGTTTTCGCTTGCCCAATTTTTTCGAATTTATGTATACGTATGATAGAAACTGTGAGGAAAAAAAAAGAGAAGAAACAAAAAACTTGTTAGATAAATTCGCTAAATTCTACAGCAATAGTAAAAGCATGATCAAAAAAAAATTTATATAGCGACGGAAGAGAAATACCTAGAAAGAATAGATCAAAAATTTGTAAAGTATATTTTGAATTTTGAAATTATATCGATTATAAATATAATACTATACGGAATACAGATTATATAGAATCCTCTGTCAAATATATTTACCTATTTTTCCTATAGAAGAAGTTATTCAAAGAAGTGAAGAAAAAAAGGGGGAAAAAAAACACAAATATATTATATATATTATATAGTAACACGAACATATTACAAAATAAAATTTGTCTTCGAATCGGATTCTACCGATGGATATATAAAATACGTATATGTGAATGATTATATGGGCAATAAATATGCCAGTTCGATAAGGAAGTTATAAAAGAAAGAAAAAAAAAAAAAAACAGGACGATATTAAAAATTGTAATTATATATACTTAATAATAAGAAACAAATTTTGTGAAATCGAATTGAAGAATATTAAATAAATTAAAATAAAATAATAAAAAATTGAAACGATACAAACTGATATTGATGATGGATATAGGTAATAGTAATAATAACGATAATGATTATTGAATCACGTCAGCAGTGTGTTAAAACTGCGAGTGTAATAATAACGAATCTATAAACTATCTGGGGGAAAAATGCAAGCATAGATAACACGATCTTGAATGCGATGATTGTTCAATAAAACCTGAGTAACAATGATAACATGAATTTTTGGTAATTTATCTTCCTTCATGTAGATACCTATGCCTTTTGCATATTCAGGATGCAGCTGCAGCTATGATATTTCGCACAATCATATAACGAAGGCCAAGGAAATTATTATTCGCATTCTTCTTTGGCTTTTATCTTTATTTGCAATAACTATGAACATATTTATTCGTTTCTTCGTTGTCAGGCGAGTGACCGCACCTAGTGCGATTATTAATACTATGATAACATAACTATAAGGAGCATTGAAGGATGCAAAGTTTCGAAAACATTTCAACGTGCTTCGATACGGTAATAACGTGTTCTTATTGTAAGTATGATAATTAAATAATAAATAAATAAATAAATAAATAAATTGTCTATCTATATCGAGGTAGTCGACACCGATCGTGTCGTTCCAACTTAATCTTCAATTATCTAGACATTTTTGATTATTCTTGAACTTTGTTTACGGCGTCGATGGCTCTTGTGGTCTCAGCGAATATCTCATCTATCGCACCTTCGGCGTTTATCTGAAATTCACTCAATATTAAACTCTATTATATCGTATAACATTACAGTGTAGAAAATTATCACATTACCATCTCAGGTTTGACATACCTTCACAACCTTCGCCTTGTAGTGGTCGACGATCGGTCCGTTTTTCTCATTGAATACCTCGATACGTTTCTTGATCGTCACCTCATTGTCGTCCGCCCTTCCTGACGAGGCGGCGCGACCCAGCAATCGCTTGGTCAGGGTGTCGTTAGCGACGTCGTAAAACAACACCAGGTCAACGGGGCCGATCTGACGTCAGTGGAATTCGAATTTAAAAACTCGATTAATCGAAACGTTTGCGATTATGTAGAAAATCGAGAATCGATTAATCGAAAAAATTGCGATTCATCATCGATTTTGTCAAATAATCGAAAGTTTCGATTGATTTCAAGCAGTAGACTAATCGATTGATCGATTTTTGAATCAATCGAGAGTCTGACAGTATCGATTTCTATATATATTTATCTCGCGGAACTTCGATTAGTCGATTGATTTGAGGGAATGATCGAAATATCGTGTACTTCGAGACATATTATCGAACTTACTTCCTTTTCGAACTCGAGGCCTTGGCTCAATTCACGGGGATAACCGTCGACCAGGAATCCCGGAACTTTGTCTTCTCTTCCTTTTTGGATTCTCTCCTTTATAAGAGCGAGAACTACATCCTGGATGAATTTATTGAACGATTATAGATTAAGACACAATTTGGTTTTTTTTTTTTTCATTAAAAATTCAATTTAATTCTATTCTATTCTGTTATTATGATAATTATTATTCAATTAGATCTCATAACGGGATACTCACGGACGGTACGAACAATCCTTGGGACATTAATTCTTGCAGTTGTCCCCCCCTCGGGCTACCGCTGGCTACTTCTTCGCGCAATAAATCACCGCTGCTCAGGTGTAGGAAGCCGTATTTTTTCACGATCTTCTCGCATTGGGTACCCTTGCCGGAACCCGGACCACCGACGACCCACAATGTTACACTCATTTCGGATGATAACGAGATTATACGAGAATTATCGATATCTAATTTATTTCGCGACTGTAACAATGACAAAAATATATCATATATCATCCACAGCTATCCCGCTATGTTGTGTTTGTTATAGCTGATTTTATTTTTGAATCATATCGAGTCGTGGGTGGCAACAGGCCAAATTCCTTATATCACTATACATATATACAGGGTGAGTTATCTCCGGGTCCGAACGAGGGAGGGGCTTATCACCGCTGATGCTCCGCCCCTTGACGTATCACAAACTGTTATCGAAATCTAAGTTTACATCAAGCCGTCGATACTTAGTCGGGTCGAGTTTGTGATACGCCAGGGGGCGGAGCATCAGCGGTGATAAGCCCCTCCCTCGTTCGGACCCGGAGATAACTCACCCTGTATATATTTTTTTATTATTCGTTTCAAAGGCGGTGTACAAACAACGAAAATAAGAGAAAGAAAAACGCATTGAAACGGTAACAGAAATAAAAGAATGAATATATAAGTATAATGTAAAATGTATTTACAATAGAAATATAGGTACAGCCAAATGTTGAATAGGATTTAATAAAAATGTATTATTAAGGGGAAATGAAAGTCACGTGACCTCGATATGATTTACACTTGGAATTTTCAAACGCTATTTTCTCAGCCAAAACACATTCGATTGATGTGAAATTGATATCAGTGACGTAGAAAAACTTAACGAAGGGCCTGCCAATCGTGGATTTTCGAATATCGAAAGACATAATCAGAATTTTGTGTAACAATATTGTTCTGTAACACAAGGAGGTGCTGCCCCTCGTGGAGAGAGGCAGCACTTCCTTGGATTACAGAACAATATTGTTAAAAAACTGTTATTACGTCTCGATTTTCGACAATCCACGATTGGCAGGCCCTTCATTGAGGTTTTCTACGTCACTGATATCAATTTCACATCAATCGAATGTGTTTTGGCTGAGAAAATAGCGTTTGAAAATTCCAAGTATAAATCATATCGTGGTCACGTGACTTTCATTTCCCCTTAACGTCTTACAGTTGCAGTGACAGTGATTCAACCGCTCTTATAGAAAGGCCGCGAAAGTAAAAAGGAATTCAAACGCAACGATGTGTAAGTATGTACACAGTACGAGATCGCTCGTCGCTGTGCATAGCTAGTGCCCGATAATTACCTGAGCTCTGTTGTTTACTGATCGGTTTATCCGTGGCTGGACGAGATATGTTTTATCGCGATATTCGGTGATGGAAAAAAATGATATTAGGGAGATGAGCGAAAGCGGACTCCACCAGCCTAGAGAATTTATATCGCTGCCGATTGAATTGACTTCGGTGACTTGAATCGTAGCTCGAGCAACACCGAGCGTCGAACTGCTAACTAAACACGCAACGTTAACGTCTGACTGTTTATCCCTCTTCCCAATTTGCTGCCGAGCAGCTGGGTTTAAAAATAAATTATTTACTAAGCTACCTAGTCCAAGGCTTCGACGCGATCTATTATAAGTTTTTGTTTTATTGTTTTCTATAATTTAATCATTCATATTTTTCGCTCATCAAAATTATAGATACTGTCAGCTGTAATTATCATCTCAGCAAACATTGCCTTTGAGAAATAATTTTAATTCAATTTGTACTCGGTAAAGATTCTCAACGTCGATTTATAATATCATTATAGCACGTTTCTGTATTTCATTCGTTCGATGAGGGTGATAAAACGAGTGGGAGGATACAAACTACGTATTGTCTATAGAAAAAAATACGCGAATGGAAATTTGAGACGAATCAGTTCCCTTTTTTTTAAAGATTTTTATGCTACGAAAACATGACGTCATAATATTGATTCAAACGTTCGGATAGACGAGAGATAAATATCAAGTATTCGAGGTAAAGAGGTGAAGAAGAAACGTACTATGACTGAAACAGCAGAGTTTGTTGCGACTTCGGTCGTTGTGAACAGCGGGATGATCCTATTTTCATCGGTTTCATTCACAATATCAACGAAATAGTTAAAAAATATACTCTTTATTTTATTAACCTAAATTCTGGTGACAGTTGGCGTTTGACGACTATGCATCACCATAGATACTATTATCTATAGACGCGGTAGCGCTGCGAAAAAATTAGTTTACCGTTAGTCGATATCAACAACTTCACGTCGTAGTTTTCATCGCTTTCAGCGCTTTTCTTGGTTAAAACAGTCGCTGCTAACTTCAAGTTCAATTTTGTTCTCGCATTTCCGTGTTTTCCGAGACACTTTCCCGTTGGGTTAAAAATGACGGACCAATCATATCTCGGATACCGACACTCAAGTGAGGTAATCGAGTGCCTTTATTCGACCTCATTTTGGCTCACTTCCGTGCTTTTACTCCAAGAAAGCGACTGTGATTGTTTAAACCCTCATAGCCAACTTCACGATGTACGTGACATCGCTTTTCAATGTTTTTTCATTGTGTGAATGCTCGCAGCTAACTTCACGATGTAGTTTCTATAGCTTTTCAATGTTTTTCCACCGACTAAACACTCGCAGCCAACTTCACGTTGTAGTATCCATCGCTTTTCCGTGTGTTTGATTGGTTTAAACTCTCACATCCAACTTCACGATGTAGTTTCCATCGCTTTTCCGTGTTTTTTGATTGGTTTAAACACTCACAGCCAACTTCACGATGTACGTGACATCGCTTTTCCGTGTTTTTTGATTGGTTTAAACACTCACAGCCAACTTCACGATGTACGTGACATCGCTTTTCGACGTTTCTTCATTGTGTGAATGCTCGCAGCTAACTTCACGTTGTAGTTTTTATAGCTCTTTAGTGTTTTTCCACCGACTAAACACTCGCAGCCAACTTCACGATGTACGTAATGTCGCTTTTCCACGTTTTTTCATTGCTCAAATACTGGCAGCTGACTTCACGTTGTAGTTTCCATCGCTTTTCCGTGTTTTTTGATTGGTTTAACACTCGCAGCTAACTTCAAGTCGTAATTTCTATCACCATTCCGCTTCTTTGATAGTTGCAGCTAACTTCACTTTGTATTGCCTATTGAATTGCCATGATTCTCGATTGAGACTCGCAGCCAACTTCACGGCGTGCCTTGAATACAGCCGATATTGAGGTTAGACTTGTGTACGATGCACAGTGTAGTCTTTACGTTTTCGATATCGACAATTTGCAGAGTGTAATACAACAATATTGAAAAGATGCTGAGCAGAGAGGATTCCGAGGGAAATCCCTACGTATTTGTAAGTATCCTGTGATACAATAACCTCACTTGTGTCTGAAGAATCGTAAAAGAATAAATTTTCCATGAAAACCATAACATTAAAATCGTCAACTTCTCCTCAAAGAACGAGGAGGATCTCCCCTACGAAGAAGAAATACTCCGAAATCCGTATTCCGTCAAACACTGGCAACGTTACATCGATCATCTCAAGAGCACGAAGAGCGTTAACCTCAATATCGTCTACGAACGTGCTCTCAAAGAACTGCCAGGAAGGTGAGCGACACCACCCTTTATCCTCACCAACGTAATTCAGTCCTTACTCTAAAACCTTTATTCCGTAGCTACAAGCTATGGTACAGCTACCTACGCCAGAGAGTGAGCCAGCTTAAGGGCCGCTGCATAACCGACCCGTTATACGAAGATGTGAACAATGCTTTCGAACGGGCGTTAGTCTTCATGCACAAGATGCCCCGCATCTGGATGGACTATTGCACTCTGATGACTGACCAATGCTTCATCACAAGGACTCGCCAAGTTTTCGATAGATCACTCAGAGCCCTGCCGATCACGCAACACCATCGCGTGTGGCCTCTGTACATTGGCTTTCTGAAAAAACACAACGTCTACGAAACCGCTGTCCGAGTTTTCAGGAGATATCTCAAGGTGGGGGAAGAAGCAGCCTCGAAGTGGACTTCATTTCAGCAAAGTAGACGCTTATTTTCATATTCTTTATTCCAGTTGGCCCCCGAAGATGCGGAGGAATACATAGAGTACTTGATATCAATGGGGAGACTCGACGAAGCGGCCGTGAAGCTTGCTCAGATAGTTAATCAGGACGATTTTGTGTCAAAACATGGAAAGTCGAATCACCAGCTTTGGAACGAACTGTGCGATCTTATATCGAAGAATCCCTCGAGAATCAAGTCTCTCAACGTGGACGCGATCATCAGGGGTGGATTGAGGAGATACACGGACCAATTAGGACCTCTGTGGAACTCCTTGGCTGATTACTACGTGCGAAGCGGCCTGTTCGAAAGAGTGAGTTCGCTCGCTGCGAACAAACTTCGAACGAATTTGTATCTATTGATTCATTACAGGCTAGAGATATCTACGAGGAAGCTATCCAGACTGTTTCCACAGTCAGAGATTTCACTCAAGTTTTCGACGCTTACGCTCAATTTGAGGAACTCAGTCTCAGCAAACGAATGGAAGATGCTGCGAAGAACACCAACCCAACCGAGGAAGGTGTGTGGTCTGGTACTTGTACACTGTAAATAACATGAAAATGTGATATAAATTGATATTTCAGATGATATCGAACTGGAACTCCGACTGGCGAGATTCGAGCATTTGATGGAGCGGAGATTGCTGTTGTTGAACAGCGTACTGCTCAGACAAAATCCACACAATGTTCAAGAATGGCACAAGAGAGTCATGCTGTACGAGGGTCAGCTTCACGAGGTGATTAGAAAGAGCCGAAGTTGCGATATTTCGGCTTATGGAAATTTACCACGAATTATTCTTTCAGATAATCAACACTTATACAGAAGCGGTGCAGACTGTACTCCCCCAGCAGGCTGTAGGCAAGCTGCACACCCTGTGGGTAGCGTTTGCTAAATTTTATGAAGAAAACGGACAGATATCGGACGCCAGAGTAGTTTTCGAGAAAGCAACCCATGTTCCGTACACCAAAGTCGACGATCTCGCTTCCGTTTGGTGCGAATGGGCAGAAATGGAGATAAGACACGAGTGAGCCGTCGATTAAATTGAGAGATGACAAACTATCATAAAAAAATACTAACTCACGATCTCATATTCTTGTTTCGATCAGCAACTGCGGAGAAGCTCTGAAACTGATGCATAGAGCGACTGCGATGCCTTCGCGGAAGGTCGCCTACCACGATGAAACGGAAACTGTTCAAATGAGACTGTACAAATCTCTCAAAGTTTGGTCAATGTACGCCGATCTTGAGGAGAGTTTCGGTACATTCAAGGTAATCCTTCGGTCAATTGTCTTCGGTCGATAGATGCTAATCAGATTTATCTCCGTTTCAGACATGCAAGGCCGTTTACGACAAGATTATCGATCTGAAAATCGCCACGCCACAGATCATAATAAACTACGGCTTATTCCTGGAGGAGAATAACTACTTCGAAGAAGCGTTCAGGGCATACGAAAAAGGCATCGCTCTGTTCAAGTGGCCGAACGTCTACGACATTTGGAACACATATTTGACTAAATTCCTGAAGAGGTATCAGGGAACTAAGCTGGAAAGAACTCGCGACCTGTTTGAACAATGTTTGGAACAGTGTCCTCCGAAGTATGCCAAAGGTAAAAAATTCGCGATCATTATTTTTCATAATGAGACTATTCAGATTCTTCCCCGCCTTTCAGCTCTGTATTTGCTCTATGCGAAGCTCGAGGAAGAACACGGATTGGCCAGACACGCGATGTCCGTCTACGAACGAGCCACCGGTGCCGTATTGCCTGAGGAAAAGTTCGAGATGTTCAATATATACATCAAGAAAGCAGCGGATATTTACGGAGTGCCTAAAACTCGTCAGATATATGAGAAAGCTATCGAAGTACTCAGCGAAGAGAACACGAGAGAAATGTGCCTCAGATTTGCGGAGATGGAGACTAAACTCGGCGAAGTCGATCGGGCCAGGGCGATCTACGCTCATTGCAGCCAAATCTGCGATCCTAGGGTGAAAATTAATTCATTTTGCCTCTTTAATTTTTCTTTCTTGTCCGAAGTAAAATTTTTTGTTCATTTCTCAGGTGACTTCGAACTTCTGGCAAGTATGGAAGGAGTTTGAAGTTCGTCATGGAAACGAAGACACGATGAGAGAAATGTTGAGGATCAAGCGCAGCGTTCAAGCAATGTATAATACCCAGGTGAACATGATGTCTGCGCAGATGTTGAACAGCGCGGCTAATATGGCCACCGACGAAGCAGCCGCTGCCGCAAGCGATGCTATGAGACTCTTGGATGACAAGATACCGTCGACTAGCACAGGTCTGTATAAATCATAGAGGCTTTGACATTATTAGGATGATTGGTACTTATTGATTCTATTGTATTTTTATCATTTTTCTTACAGATGCAAATTCGCAGCCAGGATTCAAAGACAATATCAAGTTTGTACGCGGGGTGACGGAAGGGGATGGAAAATCTGAACCACAGGTGAACAATCCTGATGAGATCGATATCGATATGGACGATGACAGCGAGGATGAGGAGAGAGAAGAAATTGAAGAAGGTAAAATGTGTATTCTGCATATTCGTTGATAGTCAAATTGAAAACATTTTTCATACTCATTGATCTAATCCAAAAACAACAAAACACGATTTAATGACTGCGTTATAATTTCAGAGGTACCAGTAGAGAAGCAAGCCATTCCATCGAAAGTATTCGGAAGTCTCAAAGGCAACAAAGAAGACGATGATGGAGAGGAAGAGGCCGACTGAATATAATTGAATTTATGAATATGAAATTGTAAAATGATAATTCTCAGTGTATCGTTTGAAAATTAATATTGTTTACAGATTAAGTGATTTTCATAACTATCCATATGACTCAATAACAAAAAACAAGAGTGGAAAAAAAATGATGATAAAGTGTTCAATTTTATTTCCTCAATCATAAATTACTTTTGGCTATAGACATTATAAATTATTGACGAAACGTGGAAATAATTTTTATCAAAATATTGACGTTCAGGTTTTATTCTCTGAAAGCTATACAAATTTTATTATACGTATAATTAATCACATTAATGAATATATCGGCTACGACGAGGTGAAAAAAATTAAGAAAATAAGACATTCGTCAATATAATTTATTTATCATTTTATTAATTACAAAATGTCAAACGATTCAAATAATCGCGCGTTATCTCCGTCTAACTATGTACATAGTCGATCCATCTTCATTCGAGTTTTCGTTCTACGCGCGAAGCGGCCCACGTGGCTAGGGACATTCGTCGTTAGACGGTCTTTGTCAGGTGGCGGCACGACGATCAACTCCCCGGTGCTTGCGCAGTGATTCATTCCTCTCGTTGAGTGACAATGGCGGCAGACCTCGAGCAGTTCCAACAGCTTCTAAACACACTTCTATCCACGGACAACGATGTTCGGACGCAGGCCGAGGTGAGTAAACAACGTCGGCTTTACCCCCTGCTCGATCCGCGCCCATAATTCCCGGGCAACAATGAATCCCTTTTGAAATATCCTCGATATCAAACCGAGCGAACACGCTGGCAACGTGTTGTCAGAGCGTGTTAACATGCGGTCGTGTCGTGACTAGCGCGATAAATCCCCGAGCGTCTATGCGACGTGTTTGATCGTACCAAACGCTGTTACGCAACCGCGGCCTTTTCGACCTCTCAAAAATAATTCTCACGGGGTGACAGGTGCCCTCGGTCTCTTCCAAAAACCCCAAAATGGTGGCACGCCGCGCGCCCGCCAAACTCAGGCTAACCATGGCCGCGTCCCGTCGCGTTCCCGGCTCAACGACTACCACGTTTTCTCGATTTATCAGGACCGCGATCGTCGATGATTTTTTTACGACACCTAGCAGTCCCGCCACCCGGGTCAAACCCCGTTACCGCAGCTACGCATTAAGCCTGATTTGGCAGAGTCACTCCTTGTGCTAAGTCGCTACCTTCTTTTATAACCTGCGTATGTATTAATATCTTCGCGTAGTCACGCACTTACACGCGCCCCGCGAGTCTATATCTGCGTCCTTGCTGGCGATTATTCACGCGACACGTGCTCCGCTTTTTAAGCATTTTTTTTCCTGTTCTCTTCATATTTTTTATTCATCGAGAAGAAGCTGGGACAATGGCTCATTTTGCGCTTTCAACATCGATTATGATTGTTTATTCTTTTTTTCTTTGGGTCTCGTATTTTTATTCATGCATGTTTTATACAGGAAGCTTATAACAATCTACCAGTTGAGAACAAGGTGACGTTCCTACTCGGTTCGATCTGCAATGC
>JAEUYN010001136.1:0-18629 GCA_018257835.1 Euura lappo
TACTATTTTGTCTTGCCACCCCGTGTATAGAAACTCTGAATTAAGGTTTAATTGTAGCAGTTTTCGACGAATTTGTTTTATATGCATGGAAAGATTTCTGATTTAGTTTCTAATTAGTGGAGGAATACGTTTCCCCGTGGGATGCGCCTTTGGGGTGAATTGTTTCGTTGTTCTCATTGATCCTTTCTCCCGCCCGCTGCGAATTAATTAGACGGCGAGCAGCTTACTGTGTAACGTGCCTCCAAGGAATCCGACAGCCCTTATCGAATAGACGCGAGTCTTGTACCCTTGTCTCACCATGAAAAATTGTACGTTAAAGGCTCTCGCAGAACTCAATCCCACCGTCTGAATTCAGCTGCAATTAAATTACGTGTTTGACCTATTGGGCGTTCATGGCACTGATTGTGAGCCTAATTAAAAAGTTCAACGATAACAAGTAAGGTATTAGTGACATCATTGTCTATTGTATCGTTTCTTGTTCATTTTTGTATTCTGATTTCTGGTGGGTGCGGAAAATATATTACGTCGTGCTTTTGCCCAAAGATAAGATTCTGATTATGTATTTTCAACGAATTACTAATGACTCGATGAAAGATATAACTGGATATGATATAACGCTTTCAAGATCACTGAGTTATGATAGTCAAACTTGCATTTTTGTTCAACAGTGAGTTCCGACATGACCTTGTCAGCGTTCTGTATCCATATCTTGACATTTATTAGAAATGTTATTTTCTACCACACATGCATTAAAAACTCGTGTTTTTTGCCCTCCTTAACAGGATGGAAGCCACAGTTTTCTGACCGGGGCAATAAACCGGGATAAAAACTTGTCAAGCGGGATAAAAACTTGTCAAGAGGGATAAAAACTTTGGCAGCAGGGATAAAAACCTCTCGTAACCATGGTAACGATGAAATAAACTAAGAAAGTGCTGCCCCCAGTGGAGAACACCGTTCTCGTGTTTCTAACCTCACTTTCTCTCGTTTTTAATGCATATGTGGTAGAAAATAACATATGTGCCATGGGAAGGAAGCAGGCGTTTTGTCTCGCGCATTTTGCAGAACTCGTCTTCACTCTCGGGCGCCTTCGGCGCCCTCGAATTGCAACTCGTTCTGCAAAATCCGCGCTCGCCAAAAATCGCCTGCTTCCTTCCCGTGGTGCATAATATACTATTATCAGTTTAATCGACGATCTGACCTCGAAATTTCGTTTGCATTCATGAGTAGGAGATATGAAAAGATACTACCAAGAGTTTCTGAACAATGACAGAATGAGACTAGGAGCTTAAAGTTCAAGGTGAAAATATTGAATTCCAGCTACTGGTACGCAGTTCGGCCATATGTAACACACAAGGAGGCACTCCGACTGTAAGCTTTCGCCGAAATTCGATTTTCCATATTTCGTCAGCAGTCTTTGTGAGCCGTTATATTTCTGCAAATTTTTTCCCCATCCAGTTTCTTTGTGACGTTCGCCGTTCAGAGCAACTTTCTTCTTTGTCTTTGAGCAGAGCAAAAATCAGAATCTATAAAAGAAAGTAGCAACACGAGTATAAAAGTTGAAAGAAAAACGATCGCTGGAGCATGACGAAATTCACGCCAGCCAGAACCGTGAGGTTTCTCCACAAAGCGCAGTCAAGTCGACTACTAACAATTGCGTGGAAACTGGCAATTCATCTCGAAGCAACTTATGCTCCTAATAGCCACCATTCCACTACCGAAACAGCATGGCGGAAAGTAATTAGCTGGAAGAGAATCAGGTTCGCGAATTTGCAAGACGACGGCAACGTCAATCCCTGTTAGTATCGAGCATCAAGTTCTTTTGCAGATTGTGGGACTGACTTTCCTTTCAATCACTAGGATAGTCAAATTTCTATATTGATCATTCTGATGAGTTTTTGTTATTAACTGTTCCAGGTAAAAGCTTTAGAGGTTGAGACTACCTATGATTTAGAAACGATTACGACACGCGGTATTCCGTGCGTCAAGATCGGTTAGAACGTTAGAAGGAGGTTCAATGGAAGCACGAGGTCTCTGCGTCGCGGATGTGTCTGGTAACGAGATTTGCCTCTGGCTGAGCTTACTCGATAACCCTGGGAGTTGCACGAGTTGAGGCATCCTCAGAACTTCGACTCAAACGAAATTGTACATACCTGCATGAGTATTATCAAGATCAAAACTTTGACAACGAATTTTGAGTGGTAGAAACCATTATTCAAAAGCTCTTTTTTCCATTAGCCGGAAACATTGAGTAGTACAGAAAGAAGAAACATTCCATCACGGGATGATCAACTTCTCATATGATCATTCCACGTCAAACCGGACAAAAACGGGTGATTTTTGACCTCGATGTTTCCGATTCAGGTCTCGATATTTTTACAGATTCTTTGGATCAAATAAATGAATCAAACAATTTTTATTTTATTTTTATCGCCCCTAGTTTAGAAGTTACACGGGGTTGAAATTTCGGAAAAACGGCAAAAAAATTGAAAACACGCCCTCCTTCAAGTGCCTATATCTTCGGTTCTATTTGTCCTACAGACTTTTGTAAAAACGCATTTTGAAGCTCTTGAATGACGCTTTCGTTACATATTTATCTCATTCCGGCATAATCGATGATTTCATTTGTTATAAACAATTATATTATTCGAACGTGTTTTTCGAGGTGAAGGCCCCCACCTAAAATTCTAAAAAAAATATGAGCGTATTCCTTGATCAATTCTCTACAAAATTGCGAAATAAAATTCACGGAGACTCATTGGACTATATTTGAAAACGATTTATTTACAAGCGCCGCTCGGAGACCTGGCTCGGGTGAGCGTAACCAGCGTAAGGGAGAAACGGTGGGCACGGAGATCTATGTTAAAAAAATTTACCACATGAGAAAACAATTTATTTCATATCAGTTCATTAATCATCCAACTAACAATAAGTGAATCGTAATTCTAAATCTTACATGAAGATCCCCTAGCGTATCTATATTATATAAAGGAACAATTACATTGTTACATCCTTTTGTGGCGTACTATAACAACGAAGACGACACAATAAAACACAAAAATTATATTGCGATTTCAGAGTGTCTGAAACATGACACTATCGCCGTCCATCTATTTCAAAGAAGTTTTGTGGACTTTGTGAAACGAGAAATTGAAGATGTGACGAAAATCATTTACTTCTCCGACGGAGCAAGTGCGCAATATAAGAACAAAAAGAATTTTTTGAACGTGTGTCGTCATCTGGAGGACTTTGGAGTTGGTGCCGAGTGGCACTTTTTCGCTACCTCGCATGGAAAGGGGCCTTGTAATGGCTTGGGAGGTGCCCTGAAAAGATTAGCAGCCAAAGCAAGTCTAGAACCCTTGCAGGATCCAATCAATACACCACAAAAATTTTTTTTCATGGGCGCAGAATAACCAAAATATAAAAAATATGAATTTAGAATTTTTCACTAAAGATGATTATCAAAAAGAAGCAGCTGCATTGCAAGCTCCTTTCGAAAAAGCTCAATTACTTCCGGGTACACTAAAATTTCACTGTATTTTGCCACTAACAAGGAATAAATTAATAGCTAAGAGATACTCAGATGCCCCCGAATCAGTACAGGCCGTTGTTTCTAAATAAACTACTAATTGTAAGCTAATATAACGATATTCAGGTATAATATAATCTAATTGTTCCTTTATATGTATAATATAGATACGCTAGGGGATCTTCACGTAAGACTTAGAATTACGATTCACTTATTGTTAGTTGGATGATTAATGAACTGATATGAAATAAATTGTTTTCTCATGTGGTAAATTTTTTTAACATAGATCTCCGTGCCCACCGTTTCTCCCTTACGCTGGTTACGCTCACCCGAGCCAGGTCTCCGAGCGGCGACGCGCGCCGCCGCTTGTAAATAAATCGTTTTCAAATATAGTCCAATGAGTCTCCGTGAATTTTATTTCGCAATTTTGTAGAGAATTGATCAAGGAATACGCTCATATTTTTTTTTAGAATTTTAGGTGGGGGCCTTCACCTCGAAAAACACGTTTGAATAATATAATTGTTTATAACAAATGAAATCATCGATTATGCCGGAATGAGATAAATATGTAACGAAAGCGTCATTCAAGAGCTTCAAAATGCGGTTTTTACAAAAGTCTGTAGGATAAATAGAATCGAAGATATAGGCACTTGAAGGAGGGCGTGTTTTCGATTTTTTGCCGTTTTTCCGAAATTTCAACCCCGTGTAACTTCTAAACTAGGGGCGATAAAAATAAAATAAAAATTGTTTGATTCATTTATTTGATCCAAAGAATCTGTAAAAAAAATCGAGACCTGAATCGGAAATATCGAGGTCAAAAACCTGTCCGGTTTGACGTGGAATGACTCATATTCCGATCATTTCCCGGTACGTCGATCAAACTTGAACGTGTTCGTCAACTTTCATTAGATTCTGACAGATTTCATGTTATCAGAGAAGGAAAATGTAGGATTGCGAATATTCTGCTTTCCAACTTCGACACAGTTTTGAAAACTGCAGGAACAAGGTGGGCGTTGTAAGGAAGATAATAAGATTGATTGGAGTGTATGATGAATCTTGTCAATTTCTATGAGGTCATGAAATATTTTGAATTTCCGGTGCGTAAAGAATTAAGCGAAATGGAAGGAGAGAGAGGAAAAGAGGAGGGTGAGAAAAAGGCAGCTCAAGCGTGATATTATCCTCGGCCTGGGGGCCTCTAGAGTCATACTTTAGGGTACGTCGATCAGAGCTGTTTTATTGCGCGCGGATGTAATCAAAGTTATTATGGGCGGAAAACTTTATATCTATCCGTGTAAAAAAGCTATTGGTACCGCACGCTGTTGATATACCTGTATATGTACGTATATATATATATATATATATGCATGTGCAATCTGTCGATATAGTAACCGGGTTGAACGACTTTTACGCGGAGGCGAAAATATAATTTGCAGTTTTCCACTAGGGAGCATCACACCTTCCACCTTGTACTGATTTTCTGCTGCGAATGCGAGGATGCGGTTTTGATACCAATAGAGTCTGATGGATTTCCTATATATTGTACCGAGTCGTCTATTTTTCAACGCGTAAGAAGTCCTGGAAAGTTCTTATAACAGAAAAAAAAAATTAATGTTGACGAAGAATATTTGTAGACGGTCGGATGTAGTTTGTGAATTTCGTAATTTTAGTACTTGGAACAAATTTGTCGAGGGAAATGTGTTCCCTCTGTTTTATCAAGCCACGGTAGTAGGTAGTATATGCGGATCGCCTCGTAAACTTGATACGTTCCTGATGGACGGAATTACTCTCCTTCACCACAGTAGACCCCCAACTCAAATCAGCATGAAACCTCCACGTGTACAGTGAAAATCCAAATGATTATAGAAGCCTCTCCGCCAATCCAGCGAATTTTATACATTCCTTTCTGCATTCCAACAGACGTATTCATTGAAACAAAACTTCCGAACTTGGATCTCCCGGATTTTTGATAGATGTGATCAAAGAACGCAGTTCTGTCTGAACTTTTGTACCTAATTGTCTGTTTTGTTTATCTTTCCATGAAATATTTCTTACAAACTAAGATACATGGTGCATAATTCAGAGGGTGGGGCGCTGAAACTCTCAGGACCAAGTGCAGAATCTGTCATTGACCGTTGTTCGGTGAACGTTGGTGAGGGACATCGGCGAGGAGGTGGTGGCGCGTGCCAACAATGTGTCACCCTCGGACCTGTCTCCAAAACACTTGGAACTTGGCGCATTAACGTAAACTAGTTGTTGGTCACAGCCTTGTTCCAAAACAACCTCCACCCGTTACCCTCCTCGTGGACTCTGTCCGCTACACCGCGCCATCTCCATTCGGAAGGTTATTGAACCTTGGCGCCATCTACGTGACTCAATACTCGCTACACCCGATTAGGCATCGATAACCGATCATCGATGGTTCAATCTTTGGAGTGTCAGGAAGTGAAAAGGCCTTCGCGATCTGATAGCGCTCCATTTTCTTACAAAGAACCGCGGAGATAGAGAACACGAAAGCCCATCGTCACCGTTGCACTTTACTCTCCAAGAAGGAGCACCATCAGCTATGAGCTATGCCGGGGCGTGTAGTCGATTGCAAGGAGCTGTACTATTGCTATCTAAAGCATCAACAGTTTTTGGGTCATTCTTCCAACCAGTGACCGTCCTTCTTCTTCAAGTCTTCGAGTGCCACTCTTTGGTCAACGATATGAAATCAAAGATTTCACTTTCAATTGCGAAGAACAACCCTGTGAAGACATGACTGGTAGAATAATAATTTTCTGAGCTTGTAGCCTCCCCCAAAAAACATCCTCTTTCAACACAGATCCACCCTCTTGAGAGCGGCAGTAGTTTGCCGTTTCACTTTCCAACGCAATGTAGGGGTTGTGTACGGACATCCCTTGATTCCCTGTTTCCCTTATTACGGAACAGGATGAACACGGAGAGAGAAGGAGATGGAGTTGAGCAGCGAAGGGGAAATGAGGGTTGAAAGGGTTTGGGGGGATTGCATTAAAATCGACAATAATTTACTCAGAATTTGCTCGCGGGCTAAACGGACCTGATCCTGGCTTCGAGTTCGGTGGAACGGACGGACGGACGACGGTTCGTTGGCGGTCGCTTTACATCCGCTGTTGGTTTCTGCGATAGAGAGGTGTATTACATGCATGTATGTATGAGGAGAGTAAATTAAGCCGCATTGTAGCAGAGGATGTTGGACTTGACAGGGGTAGTACGAACTGCGTATTTGTTTTTTCAATCATTTTTTGCAAAAAGAACCTTCAAGACACTTGACCGAAAACTCGGAGGAATAACCACCGCAACCGATGGAGTTGGGTAGCAATTCTGTGCAAACTGGCAAATTGCAACATGATCAACGCAGAATAGAAGAATAGAATGTAGACGAAGGTATATTGGTATAACTAGAAAAAAGTGAAAACAGTAAATTTGAATTTTCACCTAATTTCGTTATTACAAACAAATCTCAATTTTAGCTGCTTGGCTGGCGCATTTTTCAGTCTGAGTGGTACACGATATCCTGTTTGTTTCCAGAGCTTTACTCACGCGCCTGGAGGGTTTCTCGTTTCGAGAGAAACTCAGCTGGAATACCGATAGCTCATAAAAACCCAGGTCATTTAGCTAAGTGCGTTTCCTTCTTTCGCAAGCCGAGCGCTTGCATAAGAATCTCTTCTGTCGGTGTAAGTACAACGCTTTGCCCGACACAACTGTCGTCGGGAGGCTCTTGGCGCAATGAATAACTTTTCAAACTTTTGTTTTTATCGCCTTCCACGAGTGTACAACGATACGACCAACAAATAAAACCAAAATAAGAGTGGCAACACGCTATTTCTCCGGCTTTTTTTCAAGCGTGGAAAGCTTGGTTTTATGTGACTTTGATTTAATCGTAGCTTCTCGCTGTTTAATTTATAGCAAACCTGTTACTTATCGACAAGTTCTCTGCTGCAGAAACGACACTCTCCGACCTCACTGTTCACGGTTCACATAGTCCCAACGCAATTTCTCCGATCGTCTGTCGGCAATTCCGTCTCTCATTTTCTCTTCACACCATAAATCTATTTTACTCTCTTTCTTCACGTCTTGCGAAAAGTGCCGAGTTGTGATAAACCGCCTCTTTTTCTCAACCCTCGTACCAGTTCAACACCCTCGTTGTTAATGAGACAGAGTTACCACCAAGTACACACAGCTGCATTTTTTGTGTGAATCTAAACAAGAAAATGGAAGAGGAAAGGCTGGAGGAATAGTGGCTGTTGTAGTATTGGCTCCGATTTATCCTCGCAGAAATTATTCCGCAATAAAGAACCAAGGTATCTATAGTCCTAGAAAACTGAAGAGCTGCGGTGACCGAGTCGTGATCCTGCCAACTGATATTTAGGCCATCTCGTCTGCAGAGATATCAGAACGGACGTGCTGGATTTTATCGTAATCGAATTCCACGCAAAATTGTATTCAATTTAATATTTTTGCCCTCAAAGGGGCGGGCCGGTACAGGAATTGTTACCCCGACGCCTCGACACCCCATTATACGAGAGTAAATCACCGTGCTACGAATATACGATCAAAGAGATCGTTACTCATGGTTCAAACGAAGTATGGATATCCAAACAGCTCGAGGCAGTGTTTTAATGACTTTTTAAAGTCATCCAATACCATCGCAACAGCCGTACATAGCGTCGTCTTTTTCAACCGAAAAAAACTTCAACAGTTAATGTAACCAAATTTGAAAATATCCGACTCGTCAATTTAGTAGAACCATGGAGAAATCAGCTGGATATATGATCACGAAAATAGGATGACCAGTGTTTAGCAATATTGAGCAAATCTGTCTGCACCAGCATCTCAGACAGTACACCGGTGTTTTTGTTGTTCTTGGAAGGATCCTTTCCCATCCCACGTTGTCTGCCAGCTGGCTGTGGTTATACAACTTTACGCTAAAACACTAAATTTCCTCGATCTTGGCTGTTTGGTGTTTTGAAAACAGACCGTAAAACACAGAGCCTCACTCTGTACGAAACACTAGGTAACAGGGTTGACAGACATTTTTCCACAGCAGGTTGCAAATCGCCCAATTTCTGCGACAAACGACAAAACTCGGGGCAATAAATAAAGCTATCCGAATAATAGTCTAGGTATAGGGGTAGTATTGATTGATTCTTGATATTCTACACATGTATCTGACCGCTCATAGTATCTAAATATGTGTACCTACGTTCATTTACGGGCGAGTGTGCTTGTGCGTGCTTCGAGTAGCTGACCAAGCCAGCACAGACTCTGAAGAGAGTGGACGACGAGGGAGTATGAGCTATGAGGGACATCCTCCTTTGTCTCCGGCTAATTGCGTCTCCCCCTCTCCCCCCTTTGTCAGAAACCTCTTATACTCCCGTCTCCACACCCTCCTCATCCTTTCTGGCCCTCTTCCAAACCCCTTTCGCCTTCGTCTTCTCCTCCCTTTTGGAGTCCCCCCCAGACCGTTATATACCAGTAACATGTCCAACTCGTACGTATACTCTCTCGCCCTCTGTTAGCCACTGCACGGAATAGGCTTGGGATATGTCCGGTGTGAGGCTTATGTGAATACTCGAGTGCGACTGACGTGACTGTGTGTTTGCTGTTAGCCCTCCTGGCTTGTACAATGGTTGCCAAGAGGGGTGATGAGAGCCTGAAGTTAGGTCGAAGAGTGCCGCGGGACTTCGGCTAAGATTGAAAGTGGAGAACATAGAGCGCTAAATTTGATTCGCATGAATCTTGTTGTGGTGTCCAGTCTTCCAACTTGTCCATGCTATCAGCGAGTGGCAGTGCAGTAGAAGTCGATGAAACGTAATCTTAAGGAGGCTAAAATAAAGCTTGAAAAGAGAATGGTGTTGGGAAATGGAGCGGAGAAGGGAATGGACTCGGCACCTTATGACTCAGAGGGATTTTTCTACCCCCTCAGTCGTTACGTGTCAGTGAGCACGTTGCACTTCAAGAATCGAGGTACTCGATGAGAGGAGTGACGATGGTGGTATGTATATGTACCTGACTGCAGTACTTCAGAGTTCATTTCATTGGGGGAGAGATGTAACTGCCTGCTGCCACAAGTACTACTATTCGAAAGTTTCACGACATGAAAGTCATGCACGACGCGTCGGTGGTTGAGTGCTAATCAACCAGCAGCGTCTGTAGCGAGTTACTGGATAAAGATGATTTCACGTTGCGTGTAAAACACTTGTCCAATTAAAAAATATCTAATTAGCGGGTGCATCGCTGCTGCAACGGTACTACGTGTGGTCTCGGAAAAAAATTAACAAAAATAGCTTACCATGTAGCATTATACAGCATAGAAACACCGTCGTACAAAAGACCAGACGTGTTAACTCAATGTGTTACGAGTTTGCAGCCGGAAAAATAGTCGTTTGGATCGTCTGATGACGGAAACTAAGAATCACCCAGGTTTCCAACCTCGTTATGTGATGTCCTTACGTCCTACGTCACCTGTGGTTCAGGTTTCCTTTGACCTAGGTATTCTGGACATGACATGCAAATCCATGATACGCAGGCACAGACATTCCCCTGTCAATGCAATCGCAATGATTAATGGTGGAGGATTGTTGATGCACCATCGTAATTTTTATGAATATTCTGACTCGTTTTGAGCTTGAATAACTGGAGCCTTAGGGTTTTTCGTGCATCCCCTATGGTCGAATCAGATTTTCATGCTATGGAGATGTTTGCTTCGGATTGAGGTTACCTATAATAGGAACGTGGTTGCGTCCGAGAGGTGTGATATATGAAGCGTGAAATCTCAAAGCTGGTTGGCTACGCTATTACTGCGAACGTGTGAATGGATATATACATATGCACGTTTGAGTATTGTTGACGGTTAACCGTGCGGGAATGACAAACCGAAGCGACGTGACGGACTCAACAATGCCACGAGAGAATCATTTGTTTTTATTCTTGTTCATGTAAATAATGATTTACTAACCCATGAGCTGTCGCCCTTCAACGACAAGAAATACTAGCCAACCGATTTATGTCATGTGACAAAAGAAAAAAACATTACCCTACTATATCACACAGGAGCGCAAAAACTCTACAAAGTCGACGATACCCATCCATAGAGTCTTCTTTTTTTTTTTTGCTAAACTTCGGCGAAGCCTCACTCATGTCAGAGTTTTTGTCACTGTAAATGTGAGATATTCGGAGGATCTCGCATGTCTGTGTTTAACATTCATACTACTGAATTGGGTAAGTGAGTGAAAAAAATGAAACAATAGTCGGTATAACAGGAAGTGATTGGGTATATCATGAAAACAGGGAACATTTTCGATGTCTCGGATGCTTGCAAGATATGTGAATTTTTTAATATAATCAGTTTGATGTGGCTGAGAAATGACCTGGAAAAAAACGCTTTCTGGTTGCTAATGGCGTCAGCGCTTACAATTCCAGCGCTATGTTGAAAGAAACCTCACGATTTTTTGAGGAGGAAAGAAGAGAAGTAGGAGATACAAAGTGTTGAAGTGAGGACTGGGTTTTCGCAAATTACGATACACTGCGGAATTGCTAAAAAACCTAGTGACGTCATAAGGAGGCACGTGAGAAAGAACGTTTAGAAACGTTACCGCATTTTGAATGAACATAATAATATATTGTATTCAAGTTGCACAATGACTGTCAATATTTGTTCATACTGATTGTGACCGTGTATAAGAAAAATAAGCGCGGTAAGCCGAATTTCAACCTCTAATGAAGACGATAGAACTTTAAGCAGCTCAGTGAAAATGAGGGTGATACCAACGTATAAGATTCTAGAGTATCGATTGAAAGTTGAAGCGATAATTCAAAGTGTTATGACAGCCGTTTCTAGATCTTGTCAATAAATTCCACTTACAAAGACAAGTTCTTTCATCGTCTGTCATCCCCCTTAATTATAATTAACTAGAGTGCGATATATAGTGTTAATCAATTGAACGATGACAGAGTGCTTAGCACATGTCAAGCAATCAAATGGATCACGTCGTTTGTTAGTTTGTTTGGATCAAGTCGGTCTATCGTTGACCAAGTTATTGATGATTAATCTTGTAGATAGCGTCGTACTGAAGAACTGTGGAGGGACTCAGGGTACTGGAATTAGACTCTTTAAGCCGGCCATCTTGGCCAAAAATGTGCAACCCTTCAACGTTCTTGTGTCACCCAAGGGGAAGTGGCAGATGTTTTGGGTGAAGCTTGCAACCGCAACGCATGCTCATACTTACTCTCTATGAAATGCTATAGTGCTCCAAATGCGTGCGAATAAAATTCTGGCCTTGCAACGAGCTAATGGGAAACATTTAGGCCTGAGCCGTTGCCTGTCGGGCCACGCGTGACACGTGAACTCCATTACCTCGAAAACGGCGTGACGTGTCTCCTCGCGATTTTCTACGTGGGTTCGTACAGTAACTAACCTGCAGGCACTTCGGTACGCAAATACCGTTACAAATTTTTTATAACGTGGTTAGCAAAGCCCCTTTTATACATGCATTCGTCGTCGTGCTTTCAATTTTACAGCATCTTGTTTACTCAAAAAATTTGAATTTCAACACATTTTCCAAGAGAAAAATTCTTTTTCTAACGGCAAAGAAAAGAGATGCTGACTGACTTTTTTGCCGATAATTTGAATGAAAAAACTAGAATGTTTAATAATTATTTGGAATATTGCGTCAAATTTACGATCAGCTTTTTTTTAATGGTCTTTCTAATGGCATTATCGATGACGCCGAACGAGAGGCTGAGCTTGTTTAATTAATTCGAAAACGTCCTAACGACGCTAAGGTCTAGACCTTCGGGATTCATTACTCTTTCGAGGGGTATAAAAATGCGGGACTATTTTTCAGAATGTCTGCAAAAAGCTTAGAGGATTAACTGGGGTCGCTGTGGTAAAGCTGGTAAAGGATGAATTACTCTCATTCAGACGAACAAGGCGCACAGATTTTTACACTCGCAACCCACTTTTTTCTCACAGTTTGAATTAATAACGAATCGAGGGGTTCTACCGGCACGGCGACTCCTGAATTCTGAGTGAACATCGTTATCTTTGCTTGTGTCTTCCGTCAAAATTCATCTGCAATTCATAACCTGTCCCCGATTTTTCGTTCTCTTTAAAACCGATCACTGTAAAAATTTGACGATCCATGGAGTAATCAAGTTCGCATGCAGTGTCGGGATTTTCGAAAAAAAAAATCAAGGATAAAAATATCGTTCAGTTTCTAGAATCTGAGAAGAATTTTAATAGACACAAGATGCAAATCGACGATATTCTCGACTCAGAAGAAATCAGAAAAAAAACCATGATAAAGATGATACGAGTATTCATTTTGAATAATAATAATGCCCGAAAGTTATCGATAAATTGTTTAAACAAAACATCGTTTGACAAATTCTCTGGTAACGTTATTTTTTTTTTCATCTCAAATAAATGCCCTAATTTTTCTGAACACACATGCATTTTTTAAGAATTCTATCACTATTTTGAAATGTCCGTTTTCGAAAATTTGTAAAGGCTGTATTTACGAAACTATTTGTTCCACGTTTCGGAAACTTCGGAATTGTAATCTAAATCGTTTTCACAAAAACCTATCCAAAATTCAGATTTTTTTTCCATTTTTCAAAATTTGGAAATTTTCATGTGTATTCAGAAAAATTAGGGCATTCATTGGAGATGAAGAAAAATAACGTTACCAGAAAATTTGTTGTCCAATGTCTTGTTTAAACAATTTATTGATAACTTTTGGGCATTATTATTATTCAAAGTTAATGCTTTGATCGTCTTGATTGTGGTTGATTTTTTTCCGATTTTTATCTTACCCGGAAGTACCTAATATTGTCGACGAGAATCACTTTTGGTTGAGGTTGTACGGCCAATACATCCTTAACGGAGTCTAGAAGTACTCCAAGAGTACCTATCCTCAACCGCTGAATGTAAGTGAAAATTATAGCTCAACAATATCTAGACTTTGCCATAAAGATCCTGTCATTCGTCAGTAACCATTACCTGGAACTCGGATCGAGAAACTTGACGTGGAAGATGTGCAACAGCATGAACAAACACGTCTGAGTTGAAATGTAACTATACTTCTACTACTTGAAAGGACCAGGTCTGTCTCAAGCGAGGAATTTTCACACAGTCAATTTCAGTTGAAGTTGAACGTCAACACAATGAGCTGCTGATTACGAACAATATCTCAGGGAACGGTATTCGTGCTGTTCCTTAATTAAGCAGTGATCCCTCAATGAGTTAGAGAAACTCAGAGTTGCTATTGTTGTGTCACGCAGAAGCTTGGTACAAACGATTTTCATCACGCACTACCGTCATTAATCATGTGTAGATGTCTATTTATGTGTCAAAAATTGTTAGGCTAATTATACTGTCCATCCGCGACCCAAAAACTTCGTCTTCAATTATATCGTCAAAAGACTTCGACCAACATCTCGACCTACGTTTCCATCAGCGTAGCGGCCAGCTACAACACGAGGTATATTAGCGCCCGAAAATCCCATAATCCGATGTGTGTTTAGCGGGGCATCGTGCGGCTTGCGGCTCGCGGCTTCAAGCTTTCAGCATTTAGCAGTCAACTCTGACCTGTATACGTAATGTCTGCATGAATGTTCGAATATATACGTACAGACCAGTATTGGAACGTATTACGATAAATTTTGTATCGATCCCACGTTACTGGGGGTTGTTGGGGGTGGAGAATGGGGTAGCAGGATTGAGCATCGCCACGACAAGGCGACGGTAGAACAAAATTGGATTGATAAATTCAGTTTTCCCAACATGGTAGAACCCTTCGGGTAACCAGCGCGACGGAGAACCGAGGTAAGGGTGAAGGTAAAAGCAAATTAGGCAAATTCGCATGTCGCAATGCACACAATCACGCAGGTCAAGACTGTTTATCGCCTGCGTATGAGTCCGGTAGCATAATTGTTTCCTTCTTTAATCTGGATAAATGGATGACCCCTTCCGTTACTTTAGTTGAGCGTAACCATCAGTCTGATTCACATGTTTTCGAAACACTTTTTCCTCGGTTCAAGGGTCTCTTTTTCAAGGTTGCTTCGGAGATACAAGTTGAAATGAGACAAAGTCTTGGGTTGGCCTGGACTACAGCATGCACAGGGTTAATTTGCATATATGCTCATTCAATCTCATTTTATCGTTGTGCAAATTGCGTTTGAGTGAAATAAGATTTTTTCAAGAGTTTTTATTGATGTTGTGACAAAAAGAGATCTTTCAAGTTTTCACAGTTTGTTCTTGTGGGTATTTTGTCCGTACAACGGAGACAGTAGCTCTACCTCTACACGAGCAATCGTGATCACCTACACATTTTTTTCCCAAGGATTGATTGCGACCTATTCGTGGAATCGCGGATGGTGAATGATAAAACGCAAAACACATGAAGGGTTTCTGATATTCCGCGAAAATGAGAGCGTGAGATGAACAGTAAACCAACATTCGTCGGCCAACACCGAGTCGCATATGGATCTTGCGACTGGTACGTTATTTGATACATCGCTCAGTAGATGGTGCCTTCTTGAATCAGCCTAGCCGCCACACTACCCAGGGTCGACATCTGTTTGAAGTCGTGATATTAGCTATGTGCCTAGGGGATCTTTTAGATGTATGTATCTACGTACCGATGTGCTTAAGCGTAAATCACGGCGTATGAGCAATCAATTTCCACTAATTACTAGCTGAAATACAAAAATTCTGTTTTGAGAGTCATGTGTTGCTCTTTTCTTGCCAACAAAAAAGTTCTGACGTGCTAGTTGCGGCTTACCCCGTTAATTATGGCCCCCTGAACCCTTGACGGTAAGTAAATTCACTTTCGAGGAATGAGTAAGAGTGAATGATGAGTTTCAAGTCATGTTTTGATAAGCTCGAAGGCCGTTTGAACTTCGAAGCTAGTGGTGACAGAGACATTTTTTTATATTCTGAGCAAATGATTGAGTCGGTTCATTTTTGTTTGAACTCTCTTTTGATCAACTCGTTCTCCGTCCAAGAAATACTGGCTCAAGATAAGGTCTGAGAGATGAGAGAATCAAGGCTTTCCGTAAACGGTTCCAGGGAAACCTGAGACAAGACCAAGCTAGAGGCTGAGAAAACTGCGTAGGGAACAAGATCACGGTGGGGTACCAGCTGGGCACTCACCAACGTGGAAAAAGACAGTGGAGGTTCTTCTGCTCTCGAGAAGAAGCGTGCACCCCCCAGGAACAAGACATAGCCTCGGCACAGACAGCGTAATTGCGGAAGATGGCGTTGGATGTCCGAAAATTAGCAATAAGACACCATAAGTTAGTTTGTCAGCAGCACACGCGAGCCGTTTCAATTTGAATCCACAGAGTCTGCTTTTGCCCGCTCCACGAACCGTTCTCCAACTCTCAGTTCAATCTTAATTATTATTATTATTATTGAAGGTTTGAAAAACCTCCCTTACTGAGGGTTGGGGGGAAGAGGCGGGGGTAGCAGAGAGTACGTGATACATGTGACGTCACTCTTGAAGCGTCACGCGGAAGCACTACGTATTACATAAGAAGTTTGCGCAGAAGGCGTAATTCATGCAAGAATATCCTACTTAAACATGATAATATGACCTTAGGGTAACCTAAGGCGGTTTTTCAAACCAGCTCTTAGCACTTTGATGATAGAGAAAGTGCTAAAAGCGTTTCAACTTTAATTGTGTCGTAGAGGCAAGTTTTCTGACATAGTCCCAGTCTTATGCACTTCCCCCACCCTTTTATTATTATTATTTGCTTGTAAGATGATCCGGAATCACTGACAATGATACTCGCTTTGTTTCGCTTCATTTTATTGTCGTCAGATTACTTTTCTTGATTAAAATTGTACCGAGTTTTTAGCTGGTCTGAATCCTCCTGATTCGTTGAGTATTATTTTGTTATTACTTTTCCTGGAAATCTGATAAAATTTCTTGAATAAATTTCTCATTATTTTTTTGAAATTGAAACCTTAAGTCAGTTGATCGTCACCCTGCCTTTTCTCCTTCACGTCGGACCTGCTGTATTGTTTCCCACCCCTATACCAAATACAGAGCTTGTTGGCACAATTCGTATTTCGTTCGTTAACATTTCATTTCATTTCATTCGTTTCGTTTATAATTGACGTATTTCGGCACGTCTTGCGCCTAAAAGATCCCTACATCGTACTCAAATCTACGGTTATCTGACAGTACAGCTTCTTGATAATTCTGTTCTTAACAAATCATGTGTGCGTAGAATTCGAATTCACGCCTCGTTCTGCGGGCGTAAAATGCCATTTTACGCACGCGTGAAAACAACGAACGCAGCTACGTAATGATGAAATGATCAAATAGAAGTACATAAAATAAACAATAGGAATAAGTGGATCCGGATATAATAGTCACAAGGTACGAGGTGCTCGTCGTTCTCTCCAGCTTTCCTGTGAGAACAAACTTGCTATCTCTCTTGCACTCCTAGCGCCTTGAGTGTACCTTTTTCATGAAAGATATTGGACGACCTTCTGAAACCCACTTCTAATTCACGTGACCATTATTATTGGTTGTGAGTATACTGATTTATAAATGATAGAAATTCCCCACTCGATCAACACTTGGACTATCACATTCTACAGGGTGGTCCATTTAACTCTGCCACCCCGAATTACTTGGTTATTATCGATTGTAATAAAGGATTGCCAAGCGTATTCAGGACGATACACGCATGGTCCTTCTGAATTACGGAAATGATTTTCAACCATTTTTTAATTGTGTAATGTCAACCTTCTAATCGTCTTCCTATACTAGAGGATTTGTTGATGCATGAACAGATGGTTTCTTCTGCGCGGCTCTCGAACTTTCCCTTCGAAATCGAGCTTCGAGCTCAGAAAATCGTATGGATTAAAAGCAAACTGATAACTTTCGTAACTGATTCGTTGAGTCGTTTTCCAGACCATACCACTCACGATTTTTTGTCTAGATTATGATATTCTTTGAATAGCTGGAAAACCGAATCCAGCCGCGAGAGTCCAGGATTCAATCAGTCCCAGATTTGAAAGAATCACCTCAGTCGAGTACAAATATGTAATGGTCAAGATCCCAAATGTGTAGATCCGGTACCATTGCTTCAGTAGTAATTTGGTCAAAGTCGAAACAGTTTTTATACATACCTGAGGTAAAAGGGCTGGGATTTACGTTCTGGTTGGTCTCGTCAAGCTTGCAAATGAATTTTCATTGGCTCAAAATGAATCCAGATGAAAAATAAAAGGTCTGTAACCGTGTGCACTTGCGGACTCTGAAATTTATCTACTAATTCCACAGTTTTCGTGCCACCGCGTATGCGGCATAAAAAGTCGTCTAGTAATTTGACAGCGCAGGGTCTGCGCTCGCTCGTTCGTTCTGAAACGCGCACCACCCAGAAACTCCATCAGCTTTGCATCACTTTGGCGTTGAGAAATTACCGGCGATATACTACCACGCTATCGGCGCATCAGTTCTCCGCGCGGTATAATTAAAGGAGTCAGATAGATTAGGGGATTTCAGGGCGAAAGGTGCCCTCCCTCGCGGAGTTCAGTTAGGTTGAGGGCGAAAACTGGAATGGAGGAGGATTGCGAGAAGGATATCAACTAGGAAGCGCAGCTCACAACGTGTCACTGATAGGGTGGTCTTTATTTATTAGGATCACGGACTTGACAAAGTATCCCGCCAAAGGAACAGACGGTGTTAGAACTCTGGGAATTTTATTTCGCCGAATGATCACAAGAAATGCATGTCTTCACCGCCGTCTCTGAAATCAAACGATTTTCGTTGCTCATTTATCATTTCTGTGAGTAACTTATCACTTTTCGAGTTTAGTGTACACTGCAGATGTGTGAAGTCCTCGCAAAGTGTTGGGATCAATCTGACAAAGTCAAAGTCTTATGGAGCCTTCTGAAATCCTTTGAGATCCTTGAAGTATTAAAAGTCTATAGTCGACGCAATTTTGAACCGTGATCAACCCTCGATTTTCTGCGAATATTTTTCTCCTGGAAAGATGAATGATAACAATTCTGAAAGTATCCAGGTGTATCGCGTGGCTTGCAGAGGTGACAAAAAAAAAGTTAATA